>NESQ01000151.1:0-193411 GCA_003070745.1 Tuber borchii | reverse complement strand
CTTCAGATCAAGTTTCGTGAAGATACTTGCGTCTCGAACCTGATTCCTGAGTTCCGTCATCAAAGGGATTGGATATTTGTTGTGGATGGTAACCTTGTTAAGTCCTCGGTAGTCTACTATCAACCGAAGTCGACCGTCAGGTTTGGTACGAAGAGAATAGGTGCTCCCGCTGGAGACTTGCTTGCGGTAATTTTTCCTTGTCTCGTCATATCGGCGATATAGGAACGCAGGGCTTGGAGCTGTTTCTCGGACAAGGGGTATATAGGACCCCATGGTGGTTGTGTATCAGGTTTGAGATCGATCGCATGGTCAAAGGTACGACGAGGGGCTAGTTCTCTGCTGTTGAGGGACGGAACAAATCGAGGTAGTCGTGGTAGCATTCTGGTAGACGATCAATAATAGTAACTTTCTCGTCATCTTCTCTTTCAATTCTTCCTGTAACTACCGCGTTAGGATCACTAAGGACGTCTTCGTCCCACTCAACTGAAATTCCTTCGTCTTCTGGCAATAAATGTGATTGACAGCAATCCGCGTTAAATGACCAGGTGTCCCGGTCTCCGATATTGCTGATTGGATGTTCCTGATGCCACTATCCAAATGGTATAATCTACCATATTTTCCTGCCGGAGCTATTTCGCAGGAAACGAGGGAGAGGTGATGGTTTTTTCCTATTTCTAGGTAAAGGGGATGAGTATAATGCGATCCGCCGGGGAGATAGTTTCGCCGGTAAAACCTGGATCTGTACTGCGTCGGATCGAGATTCATAAGGTATGTGAAGGTATGAACGAGTTGTTCATTGATAAGGAAAATATTTGATCCGGAGTCTAGTAAGACTGGAATCCGATAGCGATTTCCGAGGATATAGATATGTGCATGTCCTTCCGGACAGTTATAACGCAGGGGTTCTTGGGCAATAGTGTTTTTCCGCTTGCCGGACGGAGTAGGAAAGTTCTTGGCTCGTTTAGAAGCCATGTTGATATGTTGTCATAAGGTATTTGTGACAACGCCCGCGTCGTTTCGACCACTTAGGTCTCCTCAGACAAACTACATTAACATAATAATTAAAAATTACCTTTATATTCCCGGGCAGCCCACTACTAGCGGTCTTTACCCCCTGCCGAGGGGTTCCCGAAAAACATAAACAAATTCACAAAGGAGCGGGAAACTTAGCTGAAAAACAATTTTTCTTCTATTTTTCTTTTTTTTTTTTTTTTTTTTTGATTTTCCTTCTGGTGTTACACCGTTGCCACCCACACCTTAAGGGACCTTCACGCAACATAAAAAGGGGCGAGTCCCGCTCTTTTTCTACTGCTCTCCTTTTTTCCCCAGCTTCCTGGAAACGTAGTTGGCCGGAATGCCCTCTGTCTCGTCCACTTTCCGGTGGCCTTCTTTTAGGTCGCACTGCCCGGGGGGGGCAGGAAGGAGAGTAGTGAGAGTCTATGGTTGATACTCGCCTCAGGAAGTTCCCCATCCTTTCCCCGGGGTGGGCAGTAATTTTGCAAATAGGGTGTAACTTTTGCATAAAGGTAGTAACTTTTTCGGGTAAAAAATTAAAATTGATTTTTTAGTTTAATGGTTTCGCAAGCCATTTTCCTAGGTAACCGTAGATGTCTTTTTCGATTATATCAATCCTTGTTGGTTCCTGCTGGCCGTGACAATTTGTTTTCCTGCTTGCTTCTCAAGATCAAGGTAAGCGCCGCTTCGTTGTCATTCTTAACTAGTCGGTTGGCTCCGATGTCTGTCCACTAAGTCAGGTAGACTCAGACTTATGGTCCTAGGGAAACCAATAGGTATTGATAAATCCTTTTATGCCATCTCAGTGTCCGATAATTCCCAAACAAGTGAAGGAGAGGATTGATGAACATGGTTGACTTTTGGGGTGGGTTTTGGATGCGGAGGTGGTTGCTGCACAGCAAGAGTTGTTGTCCGCCGTCGGAACGGAGGTTTAGTTTTATCCCGTCCCTTATTGTTTAAAAAGGTAGTTGCTACGACAGCCTGTCTTCTACACTTTTGCCATCGGTGGTTGTCAAGGAGGCAACTAGTGCAACGGTTCTCCTTTTTTCGTTCAGCTACCAGTTCGTCGGAAATTCCTTTATGAGCCTCCTTCCAGTTGGTATGTTCGTCTTTAGAATTATTTTTCGCCTGCGTAGGTGTCGTCCGAACAGCCTTCCATCTGGAAGCATATTCTTTTCGACTTTTATCGGTAAAACCATCGGGTCCTTTTTTCGAGTTAAAACCTTTATCATTGTTGACTTCTCGCTTTCGTTTCGTTGTCGCTGTTGGTAGAGTGATTATCGTTTTCGATATTTTCCGCCGTTCGAGAAGTTCCTCTTGTCTCCCAACATCCCAAAGAATTTCCATCCATTCCTCATCATTAGCAAACTTAAAGTGGGAAAGTCGCCTAAGAATGTCTTCGGGAAGTTTACTCTCCACTCGTACCCTCCACGCTATTCCAGTGAGGCCTGCCTTGATGTTCAGGTTTTCGAGAAGAAGAAGGTAGGTGTCGATTCTGCTCTTGTATGTGACTTTATCCATTTCCTCAAGGGCTCTTCGTTCTTCTTCAATTCCGATATATCGTTTGGTTATTTCTTGTCAGAATCGCTCCCACGTGGAATAGGCGGGGTCTCGAGCGTAACCACCTAAACCCCCCATGACTTTTCGGTATTTTTCCGAAAAAGGTGCGACTTTGTTGCCCTTTGTTTTACCAAGAGCAAACACAATTCGATGGCTATGATCTTCCCATAGCGCAGGATTGCGGTCAAAATAATCTTCGCAAGCCGTTAACCAGTTTCGTACGTCCTGGTTATCTTCTCCTTGAAAGAAATAAGAAGGTTCAGCGATCTGCTTTAATGGTCGCTGTGGTTCGCTAATATTTCGAAAGAATTCTAGCATAGCTCTGGTACGCGGGGAAACGTCTCTGGGAATGGGCGTTTTCCGAGGAGCGCCTGCCGGCCTGCTGCCCTTTCTGCCTCGGTCGCCTTCTCCATCGTCATCATCGTCATCTGAGTCGCCAGGGTTTGGGTCTCCACCAGTATTACGTGGCGGAGGCGGGGGTCGTGGCGGGTTTAATCCTTCTCTTCCTTCAACTCCTTTTCCTTTGTCTTGAGGAGTTGATGCCGAATTTTTTGTTTTGTTGGTAACATCATGTGTTTCCAAAGGTTTTGATCTACCTCAGTTGGAGGGTCCAGGTTCATCATCTGCCGCAACTGACGTAGCTATTGAGTAAGCCATTAATTGAGCTTCGAATTTTCGGACAAGATTGTCAATCGCGACCTGTGATTCCTTGGCTTGTTGATTCAAGATCGCTTGTGCTTTCTTTTGATTATCATTGAATTGGGCGGCAGTAATTTCGTCCTGTCGTTTCAACATTTTTGCTGCTTCGATCTTTTCTTTCTCGAGTTCCTTTTTCCATCTCGCCTCTTGCTGATCGAATCGGCGTTTCAGAAAAAACAGTTTTTTAGCTAATTCGAGGTCTCGGCTTTGAGAGTCCTGGTTATCGCTAGCCCGTTGCTCTTGTTGTAGTCTAAACGCTTCTCGGACTTCTTCTCTTAACCGATCTTGTTCTACTTTCATCGCACCTTGGAGTTGAAGTAGGTATTGTCGGTGTTCGGCGAATTCAGCTTCGGTAACTTCCTCATTTCTGGCTAAGCGTCCATCGAATAGTCGGAGGTTAGTATATGCTGCCTGAATCTCTGCTGTGAAGCTACTTAAAGCAAGATGTGTTTCGTCTTGGCTTTGCTGAATTTCTCCCAGGATGAACCGAAAGGCCTCTGCTAATTGGTTTCTGAATTCCACATAGGGATTGGGGCGAATTCTGGAAGGTCTTCGTGAACTCGGACTTGATGTTGCAAGGAAATGTGAACCTGTCCTACTGAGGGCAAAAGACCCGGTAGTAGGCGTATTTGAGTTATCGGTTGGTGGTACTGATCCTGTCGGCGTGGAACTGTTGTCACTAGTATCCATTGGATCAGTAGGTGGTGGAACAGGGGAGTCTGGTTGTCGTTGATCAGACATGATAAAAGGTACGCAATATTGAGGGGAAGTAGCACTCGATAATTGCAGAGGATGGGTTAATGTTTTGCTATGGTAAAGGCTTTACTATAGCTTCGGTAGATTCGGAAGTTGTAGTTTTGTTTCTTATCGTGAATGTTCCAAATGGTTTGAAGTGCTAAGTTCCGAAGGTTCCGTTCGTATTTTGGACAACAGACTGGAAAGAAGTTGTATGGGATAGCTCGCTTGCACTTCTTGCAAGAAGGGCACTGGAAGAAGCTATCGCAATCCTAATATTGCCTTGGCATGTGAGAGGATAAGGTATTGTGGAGGAGCCTTGGTGACTTGAGGGTAACAATATAGTGTTATGGGGTAACTAACTCAAGAAATAGAGAAAGCTAGGCCAGTTCGTATTCGAGATAATGGAGGGAAGTCAGGAAGGCTCAGGAGATGATGGTTCGATAAAGGTAAAGTAATAAGATAGAAGTTCTCGAATCTGTAAATTTTAATAACTTGTTATATTGTTAAGGTCTCTTCTCCGTTGCTTGATTTTCTCAAACTCCGGGGAATAGCCCTTACTACTTATACTAAATTCTCGCTACTTCCAGATTCCTAACAATCATGTATCTTTCTAAGATTTCAGCTTCGTCAAAGGAAGTGCGAACACTCTTTGACCCTGAATAATTGCCCCACTCGAACTCAGAGAACTCCCAATATCTATTTCATCTGAGGGTGTCCCCACTCCACCAGTAGATAGTCTTCGATCTCTTCGTCCTAATAGACTAAGTTCATATATGTGGTCGCAATACCAACATACCAATAGTCTTTTATCGTGAACTATCGAGTGATCAGTTCGAATAGTCAGATAATAATACATCATGCATTATATGCATATGCACCGGAAATAAAGTATTCTCACTTTATCTTTCCAATCAGAAATCATCTTCATGGAACGTGAGTCCTCCCGGTATCCCGAGTAGTCAACACAGATGCCTCCAGTTGCTCCTACCGCGGTGAGCTGAGGTTGGACATACACTCCTCCATTACGGTGGCGCAGCCTCTACTAATAATACTTGCGAGCTATTCTCATGTGCGTAACAGGTGCTTCGTTTGATTGTAAGAGGCCGTATGGCGCATGTTATATGACTTTAGTAATTTGACATGTGTCGCGGTTTTTGACATATCTTTTGATAGTCTCTCTTATCTTTGGGCAATAATATCGTCTTCCGATAAGTTCGGTAGTTTTTGCCGTCCCTTCATGTCCCACTTGTGGTTGGTCGTGGTGTTTGGAGATAAGATTCGTTCTTATTCCTTTGTCCTCTGGGACCAATATCTTTTCTTGATACCAAAGGTATCCGTCTCTCTATTTGCATAGCCCTAATGCCATTCCTTTCAACTCCTTCTCTCCTGTTTCCAGAGCTTGTTTGATTGTTTGGATTCCCTCGTCCATCTTGGATACTTCTCGTATTGTTCCTTCGTCTTTGTCGTGGAACTCTGTTAGTCCAATTTCTTCGATTGTCGCTTCCTACCAGAATTGCTCCTTGGGCAACAATATTCCTTCTTGTTTCAACAGATGTTTTTCGTTCAGGGTTTGTATGTCATCTGTTCTTCTTGTGAGAGCGTCTGGTTTTCCTCCTTCTTTCCCTGGTCGATATATGATTCTGAAGTTATATTGGCTTAGCTTCCGTATCCATCATCTTTGTCTGTCCGTCGGGGCCTTGGTGGTCATAAATGTTGTGAAGTTTTTGTGGTCGGTAAAAACCTGAATGCGATATCGGCTGCCTTGAGTATATCTCCTCCATTCTTCGAATGCCTGTACCACGGCTAAGAATTCTTTCTCGTGTACGTCGTGGTTGAGTTGAGCGTCTCTCATCCCTTTGGATCGATAGGCCACTAGTCTCCATTTCCCATCTCCGCATTGTTGTGATATTATGCCCGAGCATACGTATTTCGACACGTCTGTTTCGACTTTGATAGGTGGTCTCGAATCGAAATGTACTAGTACCTGAGTTGTGGTGAGCGACTTTCGAAGCCCATCGAAGGCTTGTTGTTCTTCGGCTTCCCATTTCCATTTCCCATCGTATTTCTTATGCGTTCGTTCATCTAGTGGTTTTGCTATTCTGCTATACCCTTGTATGAATTTTGGGTAAAAGTTGCAGAATCCTAGGAAGCGTTGAATTTCGGTTTTTGTCCTTGGTGGTTGCCATTCCCATATTGCCTGCGTCTTGACTGTGTCAACTTTGACTCCTTCCTGGCTGACCACGAATCCTAGGTATTCTGTTTCCTTTTTGTGGAATTCGCATTTCGAAGGTTTGACCTTCATTGCTGATGGTCGAAGTGCTTCCAGTATGTTTTTGACGTCCTTTTGGTCTTGCTTTAGGTGGTTTGAGTATATGAGGATGTCATCCAGATATACTATACAACACATGTCGATGTATCACAGTAGTACCCGGTTGATCCATTTGTGGAATGCCGCTGGTGCATTGCATAGCCCAAACGGTACCACCAGGTATTCGTAAGTTCCCAATTTGCTGCTGAAGGTCGTCTCATGTGCGTCTCCTTCCCGTATTCTGATGATGTGGTATGCGTCCTTGATATCCAGTTTAGTGAAGTATGTGGCTGTGCTTAGCCGATCCAACGCTTCCCCTATCATTGGTAACAGATACCGGTCTTTTTTTGTGAATTCGTTAAGTCCTCGATAGTCCACACATAGTCTTAAGCTTCCATCCTTTTTCTTGACGAACATGATTGGTGATGCCCTTTCGACTTTCACCTCTGTTATCCATCCTCTTGCTTCATTTTGCTTGATATATTTGTGCAATTCCTGGATCTCGTCGTAGCTGAGTGGATATATCTTTTTGTGAGGTACTTCCTCGCCTGGTTCTAGGTCAATGCCTAGGTCGATTCCTTTCCGATGTGGTGGTAATGTTGTTTTTTCCCCCTTCTCGAACACATCGAGGTATTCATAATACTCTCTTGGCATCGTCTCTTGGAGGTTATGTTTTTCCTCTTCCTTCTTTCTTTGTTTTTCCTTGATTGTCAGTTCGGTACTGATGTTGATTTTTTGCAAATAGTACTCGTCATGGATGGGGTCCCATCATAGAATACCCATTGTCTCTCCTCTTCGGTAAAAGCTTCCGAATGCTTTGGCCGATATTTTGCTGATATTGATCGGTCTTTTTTCTTCTTTGGATTCATATGTGCATTCCAATCCTCTCATTCCTCGGTCCGTTTTCCTTAGTTCTTGAACTTCCTTTAGTTCTTCCCTATTGATCTTTTCGATAATCAATTGTGCGATTCGATCGCCTTGTTCCACTTGGACCTGATTGGTACCTTGGTTAACCAAGATTACCATGACTTCCACGGTATAGTTCGCGTCTATTACCCCCAGTTTGATTGTGAGTCTGATTTTCACTGCTAAACCACTTCGTTGGGCCACGCACCCATAGCTATTCTGAGGTAGCCCAATGGCTATCCCGGTTCCAATCGTCTTTTGTTTTCCTGCAACTATACAGACCTTCTCATTAGCACATAGGTCGTGTCCTGCTGCCTCTTTTGATCCTTTCGTAGGCATCTTAGCCTGAGGAGATAGTCTCTGAACCTGGACTCGTTCGTCCTCTTCAGTTTGTACCTCAGAGTATTTGGTGAGGAGGTTTTCTTCTCGAGCCTCGTCTTCTGGTACTGCATATGCAACTGGCGAACTGTTGAGACACCATGTCGTACATTGTTTGCTGTTGAATGTAATCTTCTTTTGATCCCAATCGATCGTGAGATTATACGTTCGTAACCATGGCATTCCTAGGATAACTTCATGGCTCTGGAGATTTGCCACTTGGAATGTCGCCAATTCTCTATGGCTGTTGATATTCATAGGTACTTTCACCATATGGGTAACTGGACCCATAGCGCTTGGTTTTCCATCCGCCAGGTAAATATCTCTTCTTTTCTTGGCCTTTGTTTTTATAATTCCGTGTTTCGTACATCTGCCTTCGTCGATAAAGTCTTCCGTGGCCCCTGAATCGCTCATCGCATTTATCGTAACTGATATCTGTTTTTCGTGTAGCTGTATCTTGATCATGATACGATCATTTTCCCGTTCGACTGATTCCGTGTAGTTGAGTTCCGCGTAGTAATTTTCCATGATGATGGGTTTTCGTTCTGGTCTGTCCCTAGTACCATCCTTTACGGGGCACTTTTGTCATTTCCCGCCTGCCCGGAGTCTTCCTTGACCTCGATCTCTTTGATACTTGGTTTCGCTGCCCAGTGTCCCACCCTTCTCTTGAATTCTCCCTGTTTGGGTGTCGTGGTATAGTTCCTTCAGTCTCTTGGTCGATCGCAGTTCCGTTCTTGGTGTCCTGCCCCTGCACACTTGAGGCATAGTTTCTCCCTTATTCTGCTTTTCAATTCCACAGGGCGTAGTCTTGGTTTTCGTCTTGTCGCATCCAAGTCCATCGGATCTCCTTCCGAAGTGTTGTTGTTTGTTGGCCTGAAGGTTCCGTTTAGATTTCATGTTGCGCTTGTTGTCCTTTCTGTCGTTCCCTTCTTTTGGATATCCTTAACCTGGCCAATTTGGTTTCTTTCTTGATTGCCCATTTGGCCAATGTTTCTGTACTAACAAAATCGCCACTATCTATTCCCCATGCTTCTTGGAGTGTTGTGTTCATGCCTGTAAGTAGGCATTCTCCTGCTGTATAATCGTCCAAGTCTGCTTCCGTCACTGCGAGTCGGAATTCATTCCAGTATTCCATAATAGTTCTGTTTCCTCGTCGTAGTTTTTGTATCTTGAGCCTTGTTTCTCCCATGGCATCAATAGCTCCAAATTGATTCTTGACTTCGTCCACAAAAGCTTCCCATGTTTCCCATTCTTGAGAAATTCGTCCTTCCGCATAGGGCATAATCAATGCTCTTGCGTCTCCTCTCAGAAGGCTTGAGGTATAAAGGATTCTGTCGGCGTGATGGCCATCAGTCCATCCCACAGCTGTGAAGTAAACTTTAAGTCGTGCCAACCATCCTCGTAATTTGGTTCGATCTCCTGTTAACGTCTCTGGTTCTTTGATCTTTGGTCTTCGGTTGCCCCCTGTGAGGTTTGCTATAATCTGTTGGAGTTGGTCTGTATTGAGTTCCGGTACCTGAGTACCGGCATTTCCTGCGTCTGTCATTTCTCCTTCCGTCGTGTTCGCTGCTCCTGTTGCTAGTGACATTGTGTTCCGTTGAGTTCCGCCTGGTAGTGTAGTTGCTTCTGACCCGGCTGGTGATGCTGGTTCCGGTGTGTCTGGGCTAGTTGCGCTTGATTCTCCTAATATTTGATCAAGTGCTTCTCCTAGTGCAGTAGTATCGAATGCTGCTACTTCGATATCGTCTTCTTGTGGTGAGTCCAGTGTGTCTGTTTGTGGTTAAGTGCTGCTTATGTTGACGCAACCAAATGTTACAATCCTCCTCTCCTCGGGCGATACTTGCAGCAGGTAACCCTTATCTTGATAGTGATCGCACTATCTTGAGTTCGTACGAATAATGACAGCTGAGTATACAGACTCCTCTCTCGTACAATATATTGCTAAACTTCGTGAGAGACACTATGTCCCCGGCCCGATTGTATAAGTGTAAAGATAAAAGTATATTTGTAGGAAAATAGCTTAAGTTAGATGGTTGCGTGAAGAACTCCCAAACCAAAAGGCCATAAGAGTCCTTTTATATCCATTCTTCCCGCAACTCATGACTCATCCTTCGCGTTATGCGTTCCTATGACTCATAGCGAGTCATAGTGTGAAATCCATCAGCCGACTCCTATGAGTCACTGCACAATAACCAATCAACCAATCAAAATATAATAACCATATCATGTGCGCAACTTGCGTCACATGCGTGAAACTCATAACTCATAATTATGAGTCATGTGCGAAAGTCATAATCATATGACCACAATTGTGAGTCATGTCAAAACAATAAACCAATTATAACAAAGGAATAACATGCTATCGCGTAGTCATGTGGAATACTTAAAATCTTATGATTCATAAGTATGAGTTATTTGAAAAACCTCTTTCGCTAGTCACCGTTTGTGACAGGGGGACTGTTCTTAGGATTAATATTTTGTTTAGGCCATACGTAGCGGCGTATGCTAGTTCTTTTACCATAAATAAACGAATGTTTGATATAAATATAAAATAAAAAAACCTCTACCGGATGCAAGAGGAAGTATTCAAATCGGAAGTTATCATCCCAAGTTACAGATACATCAAGATGAAGCATTAAAAAGTAGTCGCTAAGTAACAGGATAAATCTGCGTTGTAGTTTGGTCTTTCAGTCTGGAAAGTCACTCAGTACTAGAAGTAGTCTATACCCAGTAAGGGGGATGGAAAAACTCCCAAAGGACATGTTAGTGAGAGACCGATAACTACAATCATAACCATTAATTTAATTAAGGGTTAGACTTGTATAATGCCAGTAGATAGAGTTCTGGAAGGCATATGCAGTCTAATTCCTGACAGAGTTGATACTAGAAGCCTGGCTATCTTCTGTCCAGTGGGTAGTCTCTCTGTGTTGACAAACATTGGTGACTATTCTTAATACTATTCGCTTCGGATAATAGATCGTAAGAACTCTGCTACAGGTGTCCACACCATCATAGAATAAAAGTTCTTATGTGTCTATAAGTAACGTATGGGTGCAGAGGTTTTCAGGGTCAAATAGTGTTCGCACTTGTGTTGAAGCTAGTGAAGTTTAGAAGAGATACTTAGTTATATGGGAAAGTTAAATAGCCCGAGAATACCCAGATGCAAAATATTAATATTGAGGTATCTTTGCAGCTTTTACAATTATCAAGCAACGGAGAAGAGACCTTAACAATATATACACATTACAACTTAAAGAAAAATCTTTATTGCTTTATATTTTTCCAATCTACCTTAAGAACCATTCATCTCCCTAGACGATTCTCCATATTTATCTACGAAGCAAATAAGGCTATAGCGTAGGAAATATTCTATTATTAAGCTACCACCATAACAGGGAAAGCTATGGAGTTAACAGGTTGAAGATAGAAGAAGTAAGGTGAACTATAACGATATAGTTGTTAGAAAATAAGGGAAGAGGAGTGAGTGTGAAAGTTTGGGGAAAGATATTAGGAGTAGTTGTTATGGAAGTACTGATATATGGAATATAGGTTTATTGGGATAGAGATGGAAGAATGAGGAGGAAGTTAAAAATATAGAGAAATACGGATTTGTGGAAGGTGTAAGGAGTGGTGTGGTCTAAACTGGTAGATACTATATTGGGAAAGGTAGGATGGAGAAGTTTGGAACTGGAAATGAATAGAATAGCGGAGAAGTAAGGAGCAAAGTTGGATAAGAGGAGATTTTGGCATATCTTATTGAAAGAATGGGAAGAGAAAAGTGAGTGGGTAGGATATTGGAGAGATGAGTGGCAAGGGAGGATAATGGGTAGTAGTGAAAGAGATGAATTAAAAGAGGAATGAATGAAAGTAGAAGCAATGAGAAGAGGAAGAATAAACTAGAAGATGGTGATACATGAAAACAAGAAGGGCAGTAAGGAGAGATGGTTAAGGTTGAAGAAGAGAATAGAGAAAAAATATCTGGTAGGATTAAGAGATGAGAGTAGGAGGATAGAGAAAATGAGGGTAAAAGATTGTTTGTAGGAATAGGAAAGGAGAAGGAAAATTGAAAGGTGAATCTAGAATGGGGGAAAATGTTATTTGATACAGAAATGTATAGTTTAAGGAAAGTTTGAGAAAAGTGATTGAATTACGGATGGGATATAGGAAGATTGATAGTAGAGATAGATAAGGTAGGCATTGAAGGTATTGAGAAATGGAAGAGGTATGTGTACTAAGTGAGAGCAGTTGGTGAGAAAAAAAAGAATTAGAACTATCAAGGAGAGGTTGGGAAGTGGTCTTGGTATTTGTAGTGAAACGCTATAGAATACAGGAGAATAGAGAGGTGAATAGTTTGGAAAGAAAAGGGGTTTTGATGGAGGTGAATAAGGAGGAAGAAAATATATTAACATGGGGGAAGTGAAATAGAGGGAGGAAAGAAGTGGAGTAGAGGATACATCAGGAAAATGTAAACACACGTCCTGGTCCACCAGGGGGGGTTACGGTCCCCCTGGTGCTCCCTGGTCGGCGCTGGTCCATGCTGGTCCGCGTTCGCACATCTCGGTTACGCGAAGTAGACCAGGGTGGATCAGCGTGGACCAGGAAGAACCATGGGGACCAAAACCCCCCCTGGTAGTTCAGGAGCGTTCAGGACCACCCTGGACTGTGCCAAAACATTTTCCTGATGTATGTAAAGAATATTGGATAGAGAGAAGAAAAAGAGAGAAATATTTTGGAAGTGGAAGGGGAAGGGAATTGGGTGGAAGTGGATTAAGAGGAGAATGTATATTTTTATTTTGGATAAGGGTTGGATACAGGAGAATGAGAGGAATGAGATATGGAAAGGATGAGAAGAAGTGTGAATACTGGGGATGAGAAGATAGGGACCAGATTTTACTATAGTGTAAAGAGTGGAAGAAGGAAAGAAGAAGAATGTTGGAAGAATAGAAAAAAGTTAGTAGAGAGGAAGAGTTGATTGATTTGAGTTGGTTATTATTTGATAAGGAAGGAAAGAAGTATGAAAAGGAAATGGGATGGATAAAGAAGAAGAGCAGAGAGAGAAATAGAATGGGATAAGAAAGGCGCGAAAAGGGAGAAGAGTTTTGTGAAGTATGAGAGAAGAAGAAATAAGTCTGAATTAGGTTTTAAAGGGAAGAAAGTTGAGGGATTTGGAAAGTGCTAGGATAAGTATAAAAAAAAACGGAGAGAAGAAAAAGATAGAGGCTTTGAGGGGGGAGGAGTGATCTATTACAAGTGGCCTAACCCTTGGTTCAAAATTACCTGAGTTTAGGAAAGCATGGAAGGCAATTGGAGATAATTTGACGAAGATGAGATGATTGAAGGAAGGGATTAGGGGACAAAAGTCTAAATTGACATAAAAAGCCTGTAGTAGTAGAGTTTAATATACTTGAATAATTTACAAAAAAAAATGTATAAAAAGGAAGAAAAATAATTAGACAAACTTGTATTTTAATGGCTAAAATTATATGTGTATAACTATAGAAACAGACAATCTTGGTTGGAAAATTTGTGGTGGAAAAAAGTCCAGTAAACTCTTGGCATCAAGGTACTTGATATTCAACTTTGTAACTGGCCCATTAGTCTATAAGCCAATAAGAGTGGTTTTTCCTCAAATAGTCTCAACCTCTTATACTCATAAGAGTTTGGTTGGCATGCTAGAATAAGACTAGGATTTGGACTTAAAGTCTAGACTTGAAAACCAAAGTTCAAAATCTTGAGAGTCTAGACTTTGTAAATTAGCCATACTAGTTATAATGAGATTTAGATTAGAACTATGGAAAATTTATATATCTAATGCAAAATAATATATAAGATATAGGCCCTGTTCGGCATGTCACTTTTATAGCATAAAAGTGATTTTTATGGCATAAATTTTGGCATATTAAAGTTTTTATATAGGGGTGTATTCGGCACTGGGTATTAAACCATGATATTTTTTTATTGTGTGTATAAATTTTTATTCTATATAATTATGGTAGAGCTAGGTTATGACAAATATTTCATATAAGAGAAACCCTATTTCTTGTTCTTTCCTACAGTTGTTGTATATTTGCCAAACACCTATATATTTTTTCACCTCTGAATTATTTTATCAGCATATATGCCATTTTCAACTTTTATTGCAATATTTTTTTATTGGTACATGCCAAATAGGGCCATAGACAAATGATATATTTAGGCTTATATAAACTGACCAAGTAGTTAGGGCTAATACTATTTGGACCTTGCCTTCTGTGACTGGTTTTTTCTGAGATAATCCTAACATAGCATCCTGATCAAATCTTTAGATGAAAACCTAATCTAATTTCTGGCCTACCAACCAGGATTAGACTAAAGTCCAGACTTAGGAGATAATCTGAATTTGAAGTTCAAATTCTGGTTTGCTAACTAGGCCCTAAAATGCAGGCCAGGAATTGAAAAAAATAAAAAATCTGCTAATCGGCCAATATCTTTTTTCATCTCCCCTTTTCCTTTCTATGTCTGGTTATCTGAGATCAGAACTGAGTAATCAGATACAAGCTATTCTTTTATTTTTTCTCTTATCTTCTAACCTTGTGGCTACCATTCATTTCCTCTATCTCTCTCACCTCCAATCCCTGTCTCTACTGACCCTCTCACAACTTAGATATCTCAACTCTATATAGAAGTACCAGTACCTATACTTCTATCCTCAATGATTTTAAATAAACAAAGAAGCATTCCTCTATATTGGCTAATTATCAAAGCAAGAATAGTTAACAAGAAGAATAGATTCTCTCCTTTTCTCAAATTGACAGCTCAATCCAAATTCTACCAAGCACAGATTTTATGCTTAGCCAGATGGGCTAGAGCAGGGGAAACCACTATTCTTGCTATTTGGGATGTTGTTTATACAAACTACAGTTATTATCATTAAGAACAAATGCTTGCTTGCAGCCTCCATAATGATGCTATCCTAGCTGTAAACCTGGACTGTTTTATTCAAAGACCGGGAATTTCAAGAAGAATTGTATAGGTTTTCACTCTCCTTTGAACTAAAATGGATACGATATGATTATTAGTTATACAGGACTAGTAAGAATATTTTATTAAGATGGATGGACAATTAGTATCCAGGGATCATGTATATTGATATTATTCTAGGTGCTACCTCAGAAGACTGATTTACCAACTCGTTTACCAAAGCAGTACAATAGAGTATGCTTGATTGTCACTAGATTGCTACTTTATTGTATAATATTAGTATTAAACCAGAAGAAGTATACCATAAGTATTTGGAGTATAGTATCCATTGTTGTTGAGCTACTAATTCAATATTAGAAAACAGCTATCATCTTAATAAGTTGCTAAAGGAATTTTAGAAAAGAGCCAATATATACGACCAATAAACTACTATTGTGTTGTTCTTGAACTAGATAATGTCAACCGGCTTATAGGGATAAACCCCTTACTACTTTAGTTTTTGCAGAATATCACAAAAGATGTAGCTAATAATAAATATTTTATAACAGTGTTTTTCACTTCCGAAGGATATGTATTCATCCAAATGCTCAGTAATCTCCTTTTCTCCACCCCAATACTTACTTACTAAATGTGATTGCCTCCTATTAACTCGACTTCGGAATCTGGATATAGGATATTCTGCGAAATTGAGGCTTAAAAAAATCCTCACCAGAGGAGATATCAACCATGTACAAGTAAAAAACACTATTTCTAAAAAACAGAGATAAAGGGAGTGAATTCATAGAGGTGATTTACAATCTGGTGTGAGGGTGAATAAAATCAATTGAAGGTATCATCTGTGACCTTCAGGATGGTATTGAATTGACCGGTAAGCTTATATCAGATAACAATTTAATTACTAATATATCTTGCCAACCTTGGGTTTTAGAAATCCAAAATATAGGCTTCATATATGGGAAAAGTATCTTTTTACAAGGCAAATTCTTGAAGTGTGGACCAGTACAACAAGTAGGTCTTGAGATTGCAGGGTGGATTCTTAAAGTTGGGTGTATTTATGCCAATAAGCTCTGGGAGCTGATCTAAAAATCTTGAGGTCATGGAAGTTCTTCTTTCAAATAATATTTTCATAATAGTACCCTGCTCTGGTTGGATATTATTCAAGTCAAAATGGATGGAACATGTAGACCAACAGCTTTATGCCAAGTTTGAGATAGAGAAATCTCAAAAAGTGAAGTCTGAGTGGTAGATCTTGGGTTAATGTTACATATCACTGTTCTGCCCTCCTCCCCCACTTGTTTCCACAGTTTCAGCAACAGCTTATAAATTTTATTCTTCACTGTAAGTTGGGCATTTTCAATTTTCTGTTCCTGCACCTCTCTTTTACGCTCCTAATTATCTTTTAATATTCTACCAAAGTTTTTAAATCGCTATTTATAATGCTTATGACTTATTTCCAATTTGTTATACAGGTTCTTCAATTCCATTAGCCAGGGATAATTGTTCTTTTTGTATTCACTTACAGACACATCCTGTAGTAGCCCATCCTATATGATGCAGATTTTGATGATATTTGAAATGTATTTAACTGGGTAACTGAGCATGTTCTGTACTGTTTGAAGCATGAAACTCTACCCTAATAATCTTTAATCTTATGTGGGCTAAGGTTCAGGTTATCTGTCAATTTCTTGATACAGTCTAAACATCAGTCATTAATATCTATATAAGCCTGAACCCCTTCGATCAAGGTAGAAAAATTAGTCACATCAAATCCTTTGCCTTGTTTTTGAATTATCAACCTGTGAGGAGGAGTAAGACCAAAAGAAAGATAGGAGAGTAGTGGTTGAGAGTCAATTTCAATCAGATAAAGAAGCCTAGGAGTCGTTCTAGAAAAGAAGAATGGGAAAAAAATATTGAGGTGAGGAAATACCATATGTACTGTGGAGAATACTAAGGCTCTAGTACATTCAAATTAGAATATGCCACCTCGAGACCTCAAGGAGTTGTATTACGGACCAAATATCAAATGTGTACTATATTACAACTAAAGCGTTATTTGATTAGTGTACTTCTATGCTTGATAATATTGCTTAATTTCATGAACCAGTTTGTGCAATTTATTACTTCTTAATTCAATTCTAACTTTTTTCTAAAATAATATTTACAAACATAATGGCCTACAATCTTCAAATTTACCACTCACCAAAAGTGCACCCTTGTCCAACCTGCTCTCTTTTCATAGTGGCCCAAATCAGCTCTTCTTCTAACCTCTATTTCCTGATGGACTGTCACAAATAGTGACTAGTGAAGGAATTGGTTTCACACTATTCACGATTATGAATAGTCGGTTTGTGTTTTCTCTCACATGACTCGCACTTGCGGACTATAGTTATTATTGTTATATGTTTATGTTATGCGCGTGACCACGCTTGGTGGTCACTTGATACGTATTTTACACATGACTCATAGTTATGAGTCATGGGTCTCACGCATGTGACCTCTTTTGGGCACATGACTAGTTAGGAGCATGATGATTGCTCTTATATATTGCACAGTTGACTCATAGGAGTCAGCTGATGGATTTCACACTATGACTCACTTAGAGTCATAGGGGCATGTGACTCGGAGGTATGAGTCACCAGGGTTAGGTATGTGAGGAGGCGCCAATATAAAAGGCGAGGCTTGGGTCCTGTAGTTAGTTCCTCACGCAGTCATCTAAGTACTTTCCTATCTACTATCTTGAATGATATTCTTTATCCCTTTTTCATAATCGACACAGGAAGAGAACAGCGTTGTATCATGTTGGCAACGTAGGAGCGACCTAAGAATGTTCTCTCCTGGAAGATGGATTGATCGTTACCTATTGCACAATACCTCCAGAACTAAGGAATGTTACATTTGACTGTGTCTCCCTTTTCACTACCTGACGATCACAAAGGGGACATGGACCAGAGAAACCCTCAGGACTACAAACCGTTTCAAGGGGAGTACCTGAGTGGGTGAGAGGACCCTAGGGCGTGGGTCCTAGGAGAAGAACCCTGTATAAGAGGGCTATTGAAGAAGCGGGAATCCGGACAAACCACAGGATCGGACACCAAAAAGACAAGGACTGGAACCCTTGACTGGCATATCGAGTCAAAACACAAGAGCAGGATGACATCTGGCAAATTATCTTCGAGAAGAAAGATATACAAGAGGAACGACAAAAACAGCCAGAAAAGAAGACAGAAACTGACCCCAAAATGAAAAAAAAAGTTTTTTCTGATATAATGCGCCCTAAGGGGGGAAGAGGGGGGCTCTGAGGGTAGCTCTGTGGGACCAGAGCTGGGAAGAAAGGAGCTAGTAAGGGGGTGAGAGGGCCTCGGAAATAAAGGCACACCCCTTACAAGGTTCAATGAGAACGATATCGACAAGTGAACCAGAGAGAAGCGAAGAGGAATGAAGTACGAATTAACCTCTCCACAACAAGGTTCAATGAGAACGATATTGACAAGCGAACGAGAGGGAAGCCAAGACGAATGAAGTACGAATGAACCTCTCAACAACAAGGTTCAAGGAGAACGATATCGACAAGCGAACGAGACAGAAGCGAAGACGAAGGAAGTACGAGTGAACCTCTCAACAACAAGGTTCAATGAGAACGATATCGACAAGCGAACGAGAGAGAACCGAAGACGAGCAAAGAATGATTAAACACCGATGAAACCTACCCTCAAGAAATAAAGAAAGGATCTCACCCCACTTAGGAAGTCAAAAATTCAGGAAAATTTTTTTTTCTGAATTAATAGCCTTGTGGGACCAAGGCTAGGGGGAGGGGAGCGAAAAGCGAAACTCGCCTCGGAGGGGGGTAAGAAATGAGCTACTCGTCTCGCAATGAAGAAAGCAACTGTAAAGTATAGTTAGCTACATACGACATGGAAAGGAACCACACACGGTTGACACGAATCAAATGATGGAAGTACCTATGAACCTCAGGAGTCATAGGGAAGTCCGTCACCTACCACGAATAACGAACAAGAAACCTCTCTGCACAGGACAGCAGATGAACGACGGCCATCAACGATAGGAGTCAAGAGTACTCAAATATCAAAAACAACGAACAAAAAACCTCTCTGCACAGGACAGCAGATGAACGACGGCCACGAACGATAGGAGTCAAGAGTACTCAACTATCAAAAACAACGAACAAGAAACCTCTCTGCAAAGGAAAGCAGATGAACGACGGCCATGAACGATAGGAGTCAAGAATACTCAGCTATCAAAACAACGAGAAGAAAAGAAGAGGAAGGAAGAAAAGAAGCAACACGCGTGGGAATACCCCACTAGATGAAAGTACCTATTGGACATTAGTAGCCATAGGGAATGTTGTCTCTGATCAACTGACTAAGGAGGAATCAAAGGGTTTATCTGCACTGGATAGCAGATGCAAGAAAAGATCAGAAGACAACAAGCGACCGAAAGATTACGACACGGAATGCATGATAAGTATTAGCCGATGCAAGAAAAGATCAGAAGACAACAAGCGACCGAAGGATTACGACACAGAATGCATGATAAGTATTAGCCGATGCAAGAAAAGATCAGAAGACAACAAACGACCGAAGGCTTACGATACGGAAGGCCTGATAAGAAACAGCCTATGTAACCGAAGGATCATATGACAAGAAACGAATGAGAAATCATACCACTCGACAACAGAAGAGAAACACACGATATGTACAGGACGAGAAAAAAATGATTACAAGGAAAAAAAGACAACGAGGGTTGGGGAGAACGAAATCGCATAAGAGGCAGCCAGTCGGCACGCCAGAGGAAGAGGACCAGCAAGCTTCGACATACTGAACAGTCTACCTCCTAACCTCATCAACAAGCCTTTTATCTTTTCCAAACCCTACCACACCTACAAACACCACACGAACAACATGAAGTACCCTACACAACAGAACGGGGAAGCAAGCAATACCACCAAGAAGACCGAGACGCCACATGCTGCCATGAGCTGGACGGCCTGCTTCGATGACGGGTGCCTTGTGCACCTTAGCGACAAACAGGGGGCATACTTTCCCCAGCAAACGAACCGACGACAGCCCCAGCGCAAGGGCAAGAAAGTGCGCCGGGGCGAGCCAGCGGAAGAACCGAAGGCCCACCAGGAGGTGGGGCAGTTCATGGTCGAGCTACAAGAAGAGATGGTGAGGATGGTCGAGGAGATGGGCCGCCTCAAGTAGGAAAATCGTGCGATGAAAAGAAGGGTGGTCATCGCGGAAGATGATGCCCGCAGGGCAAACATGGAGAACCGACGCCGTGCATACGAGAAGCTGGAGCTTCAAACCCGTGTACAATGAGCGGCGGAGGACGTGGCCAAGTCGGCCAAAGCGATCGAAGAAGACAAAGAGTTTGCCGAGTTCATTGGCATTACGGTCGAAGGAAAAGTGATCGATGCGAACGACACCACTAATGGAGATGAGACTACAAAGCCTGAGGAAGTGGTCGCCCAATGGGATTGAGGCGAAGGAGTTAAGAGAAGGAAGGTTATAGGATCGTGGGACCGATCCTAGTGGGGGAGGGAGCTAATGTCACAAATGATAACTAGTGAAGGAATTGGTTTCACACTATTCACGATTATGAATAGTCGGTTTGTGTTTTCTCTCACATGACTCGCACTTGCGGACCATAGTTATTATTGTTCTATGTTTATGTTATGCGCGTGACCAGACTTGGTGGTCACTTGATATGTATTTTGCACATGACTCATAGTTATGAGTCATGGGTCTCACGCATGTGACCTCTTTTGGGCACATGACTAGTTATGAGCGTGATGATTGGTCTTATATATTGCGCAGTTGACTCATAGGAGTCAGCTGATGGATTTCACACTATGACTCACTTAGAGTCATAGGGGCATGTGACTCGGAGGTAAGAGTCACCAGGGTTAGGTATGTGAGGAGGCGCCAATATAAAAGGCGAGGCTTGGGTCCTGTAGTTAGTTCACGAACCATCTCCTCTACACCTCCGGCGATTGAAATCTCAACACCATGAGAAATCATTGTCGGTTGGTCCCCCCCCTCTCCCCTCTTCTGATGGCCTCGCTGCCTAGGAGGGTGATGCTCCTGTCCCCTCGCTCTTCCCTCTGATTCCTTTCTGATGGCTTAGGTAGTTGGGTGCCTTTGTCTAGGGGTTTCATGCTCTGCCCCCTCTTTCTCCGCACTTGCTTCGCTGCCCTCGCTTAGCATTTGCACGGTTGGCAACCCCTTCGCCTCGTCTTAGGCATAGCGCAGCTTCGGGTTATCGGTAAAGTAGTTGCCCCGGTGGCTCTGCTCTCTGGTATTGCACTATCTCCTGAGCGCTACGGTCGGTACGGTCGCATTGTCGAAAAACTGTGATCCCTTGGTGGTCCTTTGCCTCGTACTTCTCGGTGTTGGGTCTACCCCTCCTTTCTCGCCGCCCGGTCTCGTCCCGTTGCTCGGTTACAGCTACTCCACGATCTTTGGCTGGCACCCTACTGCTCTCCTCTCCAGGCTCTGTGCCCTTATGATGGTCTTGACTTTGTCTTGTTCCTAGGGGATTTCAGCCTTCCGCCTCTGACTCCACCCCTCAGGGGGAGGGGTTATGCATCGCTTCTGGTCCGGGTTCCGGTGACCACCGGGTCTCGCTTCTACGCCACACGTCTCCGCCGCGCTGGCTTAGTTATATGGATCTCCCTCTGGTCCTCGCCTCGACTCTCCGGCTGGGCTTTATGCCCCGGTCATTTACGGCCCTTGTGTATGCTAGAGTGGGTTGGTTCATCCGCCCTTTTTGTCAATGGGTTGGGATTTCTAGATGGGCTTGAAGTTTTCTTTGTACGGTTCATAGGTTTCTCACTGTCGTTTGGGGCTTGTCTTTGGGGTTGACGTCTGTGGAGGTTTTTGGTTCGAGGTTTTCAGGCCTTTGTTTCTCTCGTAGTTTTTACCAGTAGTACCGGGCTTTCGCTTTCTACCTCTATTCAAAGTAGTTTAGGTTGGTCGGGCAGGGTCAGATGGTTTTAGCGAGGGGGATGGGGGATGGACTGTAGTTGGAGGTTTTTTGTCTACATAGCGATGAGCTGAGGTGACTTTGTACCTAGATAGCTGCCGGCTTAGCAAACAAATATAAACGGGAGATAAAAAAAAAAAAAAAAAAAGGTCCTGTAGTTAGTTCCTCACGCCGTCATCTAAGTACTTTCCTATCTACTATCTTGAATGATATTCTTTATCCCTTTTTCATAATCGACACAGGAAGAGAACAGTGTTGTATCATGTTGGCAACGTAGGAGCGGCCTAAGAATGTTGTCTCCTGGTAGATGGATTGATCGTTACCTATTGCACAATACCTCCAGAACTAAGGAATGTTACATGGACCCACTATGTGGTCATTTCTTGGTATATTGTACCATCATAACCCCTAACGTATTTTACCCAGTAATGGGTCGCCCCACAGTAATGCGTCACTTGTTCACTCCACTCATATTTAACAAATTTGTGATTCCAGAGAGTAATACTGATAGGATCATATTCAAATTCAAAACCTTAATTGTTTATAGACGTTAGAATAATCAGGGTGGGTTTTAGAAATTTAATTTAATTTTCAGAGCAGTAAATAGTGCAAGTGAGATATCATGAATATGTATGAAATCGCAAGACAGCAATAGAACCACTTGTGCAAAAAGACTAGTATTTTCCACCCTTGTAGTATGGGTTATTAGCTATAAACCCTAAAGGTTATAGAAGGTTAGGGTGATAATTGAGGCTGAGCAAGAGTTTTAAAGATATGGCATTTTTTATACATCTAGTACACTCAATTGTAACATACAACTATCATCCTTTTGACATCAAATTTCATCAAAAAACAACCCAGCACCAATGCCTGTTAAGAAACCTGATATGGAGAATCGCTTGGAGGCCGCCATTTCCGCCAAAACCAAAGATCCTGATCTCTCGATAAGGTACTTAGCTAAAACATTCGGAGTTTCGAATATCATACTTCAGAACCGACTTAAAGGCACTCCCACACCCCGAAAGATCGCACACGAAAGCCAGCAGTTGCTTAGCCACCTTGAGGAGAAGGTTATTATTCACAACATTCAAGATTACGATGATTGTGGTATTCCTCTTCGTCGAAGACATGTATTACAAATGGTGTATGAAATATTGAAAGCCAAAGGGAGAGTTGCTGAAATTGGAAAGGGGTGGGTTGATCGCTTCGTCCAGAGACATCCAGGTATTCAAGCCAAGGTTGGAAAGAGTATTGACAAGCAAAGAGCTCTTGCTACTAATGTTTCAATTCTCCAAACGCATTTGGAAAGATTCTATCAATTGAAGAGCCGATATCATGTCCTTCCTGAGAATATTTGGAACACAGATGAGAAAGGGTTTGCGATGGGACTGGGGGCTGGTGGAACTGTTCTTTGCCATACAGGGAGACGAAATCCCAAGATCATGCAGGATGGGAAGAGAGACTGGGTTACAGTGATTGAAGCAGTTGCAGGAGATCGAAGGATATTGGCTCCTCTAGTTATTCACTCTTCCACAGCACACCTGATGGGCCACCATTCAAATATCAACTACGAGATCGACAATGACGCCTTCTTCACCTACTCTAAGGCCGGATACACCTCATCAGAAATTGCCTTAGACTGGTTAGATCAAGTATTTGAACCACGCTCACGTTCAGCCAATGGTATAATTGATCACCGGATCCTTGTGCTCAATGGTCACAGCTCCCATGTTAATAACATTGCATTCATTGAGCATGCTATTGCCAACAACATCCATCTTCTCTGTCTTCCAGCTCCTACCACTCACATCCTGCAGCCTTTGGATATTGGTTTGTTTTCCCCCTTGGGAAACTATTACAAGCAGGAGCTGGAGGACTTCCAATGCAACCATGGGCCATTTTGGAAGATGCGGAAAGGGGACTTCTATCCAATGCTGCAACGAGCTAGACAGAAGGCTATGCCAGCTCAGAATGTGGCGTCAGCATGGTGTTCAAGTGGAATGATCCCCTTTAATCGTCAACGTGTGTTACAAAATCCAAATCTGCAACTGAATGCCACTCCAGCTATTCCTCTCTCAGCTAGATATTCTGGACTTCGCCCCTTAGGAGGAAGAGATGGTAGAGCTCGAGAGGTTGATGAGATTAGAAAAAAGGCTGCTGAACTTGAAGATGCTGGAGAGGCCACTGTCTTACTTCACCAAGCGATTGAAGTTGCTGATAAAGCCCAAACACAGTCAATTCTCGATAAAGCAACAATCAAACAACTTGAGTCTATAAAGCTGAGTAAGCCAGACCGCCGTCAAATCAAAGGGGGGCTTCTTCTTCATACAAAGATTCTTGGTGAATTGTACAAAAAGCAGGAAAGAGATGATCTTAACAAGCAAGCTAGGCTTAAAGCAGGAAGACTTAAGAGAGCCAAGGGTAAGAGACAAGGGGTATCAAGGAAGAAGATCAAGATACCTGCAGGGCAATCCATTACCCCAATTGATTCAGAGAGTACAGAGAATGAATCAAGTGCTGGAGAGGAAGAACAAGCTGTATGTATATTTTGTCCAATATGTGTGAGATTTTCAAAACCTTTGCTCACAATCAATAGGTACCAAAATTGAAATCCGTAACTTCGAGCGCTAGCACCAGCCGTCCCTACAGATCTACCAGGTGTTCAATTAATTATTCTATGAGTGGGGAAGCAGGACCCTCAGCCTGAACTGAGAACTAGAATTTTCTCATAAAATATCACTCTGCTGGATTTCATATCCATTTCTTTTTAAAAAGTTCTGTTTTTTTCTGATAATTATTGTATACTCTTATTTTATAGCTGTGATAACTTTCATAAGTGTAGCTGAAATGGTAGTTGTGGAATTTCACTTTTTATCTCAGTGCAGAAATTTTATATGGTGACCCATTACTGGGGGGTGACCCATTACTGGGTAAAATACGTTACCAGCTATCCAAATATCATGAATTGTCCCATTTTTTCCTCTGCCACTCAACCCTCTTACTACCTGTTTGATGAACAATATTCCGGTAAATGAGTTGAGCGTTCAGCTTTTATAATTACAGCTTGGGTAATAGTCGTATGGGTTGGTAGGGTATTCTGGGTGGGTAACTATAATAGCTCTATAGCCGAGTGCACTATTTAGTGAGACTAAGTAGTGGAGGGTTGAACCAGGTTGTTGTAACAAACTTCATACTATATCACAACTACTAAGTAGTTCTTAATAGTGGGCATTTGGTAGACCAACTTGAAGTACTAAAGATTCTTGAAGCAAACAGAAGAAGTAACTATTCAACCAAGTATATTGAAAACTCTGTCTGCCGAAGACTACTCTCTCTCTAAGTATGGAGAATAGCACGTCTTTAATGCACTGCATCAGCAAAAAAACTGCCTGCCCCCTGTGCCTCATGTCGTTGAGTTTTACGTTTTGGTGCATCGTGAGTCCTATGATCGTGATATTAAAATTCCCGTTAGTTTGACTAAAGAAGATAATATTAATTCTGTTTTCTGCAAAATATGAGCAATTTTTATTAAGAACTCACGGACCTTTTACATACCGAAGTTGACAAATTTGAGTTCATAACATACAACTTTGTAATGTAAAATGTCTATGAGATATTGATAAAAATAGCTCATATTTTGCTAAAATTAAGATTTGTATCTGATTATTAGGGGACACAATCGGAAGCATCATGATTAATCAGGGTCACTCGCGATTAGCCAAAACGTAAAACTCAACGACATGGCTCACCGTGGAGCACAAAAGACAGATTTTTTTTTTACTGATGTGGTCAGGCTACATGAGCCTTCTAATCAAAAAACAATAAAGCTCTGAAAGTTGCAGCCTTGAAACATGAGATAAAACAAATCAGGTATCAACCTGATATCCTGATTAAATATATAAAATATATAGAGTATTAAACGATACTTGAAACCAAACAGAAATATATGGCATATCAAACAATACTCAAAACTATAAATAAAACATATAGTTTATCAAACGATACTCAAAACTAAACATAAAATATAGACAGGCTCAAATGATACTCAAAACCAACTAGTAACCTGTACCAGTTATACCTTGCATCATATATACTGAGGATGCCTTCACAATAATAGGCTGCATAGATACATCCATCGGCAATCTCCAAAGACTATTGTTTACTAACACTGCCCAATACATTGTTCAAATAATAAGTATACCATAGCTTCGAATTGAGGAAAGATACATCCCAATAGCAATTTCAAGTGACTAGTTGAAAATTTCAGTATTGCCTCTTTCTGGAGTCTGATCTCCCGACTTGAGCTTCTCTTGAGCCACTCCTTTAGTCAATCGATACTTATTCAATGTTCGGCCAAAAGAGGAACTTGACTCATTATACGTGTTAGATATATTAGAGTCCTATATATGCTGTACTCAAATTTAGTGGACAGAATTCTGAAGGATAGAGATTCTCAAAATAGGCGACCATATTTTCCTACTCCATCATACCCCCACGGCTCCAATATTGGAATACTATCCTCCTTGAGGTACCGGTTGAAGTTGTACTCAAACTAAGGAATTCTCACCCCAAGGACCACTCACCTTAATAAAATATACATCATAGCTATCTGTCCTACTGGATCTTGTTCTCATTATTCTTGAGAGTACAACCTAGTGAAAATTATGCAAGTTGTTTCAACCAAATCTGTTAATGTCACATAAAGTTATAGGCTATCAACTTGAAAGTCAAAGTTGTCAGGGAAATAATAGTGTAGACATGTAAGCAAAGTCACTCTAACAGGTTAGAGATCCAAATATAGCTGGTGGATACCAACTGATCTGCCTAGAACTAGTTAGTAGAGTAGAGGCATTGCGGGTTATATACTATTAGTGCAAACATGAGCAAAGGTCATACAGAAGTCTGATTCTTTTGGAGTGTAAGAACTTATGGCATCGAATGGCTTGATGATCTTAAGTGTTAGGAACTTGTTGCATAGTCCAGTACGGACAGTTCAGACACACTGGTATTCTTTGAGTAATATGCTAATGTGCGTCTTTATACCATTAAGTGAAGGACTATTGAGTTTTCAGGGTTTGAGGTTGTTTGCACTTTCTTGTTAGAAGAAAATTGGCTAGAAGGTATGAGTTAGTATGGTTAGCAAATAGAGCCCACGAACACTCAGATACAGAATATACATATCGAAGTAACATCTTAGTATTACAAATATCATCAAGCACCAGAGAAGAGATCTTATTAATATATCACACTTTACTTTGTATCAATCAATTACGTTATTGTTAGAATCCTCCTCTCCTCGGGCGATACTTGCAGCAGGTAACCCTTATCTTGATAGTGATTGCACTATCTTGAGTTCATACGAATAATGACAGCTGAGTATACAGACTCCTGTCTGGTAGAATATATCGCTAAACTTCGTGAGAGACACTATGTCCCCAGCCCGATTGTATATGTCCCCAGCCCGATTGTATAAGTGTAAAGATAAAAGTATATTTGTAGGAAAATAGCTTAGATGGTTGCGTGAAGAACTCCCAAACCAAAAGGCCATAAGGGTCCTTTTATATCCGTTCTTCCCGCAACTCATGACTCATCCTGCGCGTCACACGTTCCTATGACTCATAGCGAGTCATAGTGTGAAATCCATCAGCTGACTCCTATGAGTCACTGTGCAATAACCAATCAACCAATCAAAACATAACAACCATATCATGTGCGCAACTTGCGTCACATGCGTGAAACTCATAACTCATAATTATGAGTCATGTGCGAAAGTCTTAATCATATGACCACAATCGTGAGTCATCTCAAAACAATAAACCTATTATAACAAAGGAATGACACACTATCGCGTAGTCATGTGGAATACTTAAAACCTTATGTTTCATAAGTATGAATCATGTGAAAAACCTCTTTCGCTAGTCACCGTTTGTGACAGTAAAGCAAAATCTGGAGTGGAATCAGTGAAGGGTAGGCACCACGCATCAGCAAAAAAAAAATTTCTCTTTTGTGCTCCACGGTGAGCCATGTCGTTGAGTTTTACATTTGGCTAATCGCGAGTGACCCCGGTTAATCATGATGCTTCCGATTGTGTCCACTAATAATCAGATACAAATCTTAAATTTAGAAAAATATGAGCTATTTTTATCAATATCTCATAGACATTTTACATTACAAAGTTGTATGTTATGAACCAAATTTCTCAACTTCAGTATGTAAAAGGTCTGTGAGTTCTTAATAAAAATTGCTCATATTTTGCAGAAAACAGAATTAATATCATCTTCTTTCGTCAAACTAACGGGATTTTTCATATCGTGATCATAGGACTCACGATGTGCCAAAACATAAAACTCATTAACATGAGGCACAGGGGGCAGGCTGTTTTTTTGCTGATGCGGAGGTGTCTGGGCGATGTAGAGTGGGAACGAGAGAAGCCCAGACACTGAATGTGGGGATCATGATATGACGCGTCAGAACTAGTAGACCCTAAGCGCTGAAGATAAATATCAGACCTCAAGATGGAAGACGCCAGGATCAGAAGGGATCAGGATAGAGTGGTGGATGATCAGACGTCACCCTAATACAGCAGCAGAGATAAGCGCTGTTGGAGTGGCAATAGCAGAGAACGAGATGCTGTCAGGGCGCAAGAGCAGAGCACCAGACGCTGTCAGGATACAAGAGCAGAGCACCAGGTGTTGTCAGGGCGCAAGAGCAGAGCTGCAGAGGGTGTCAGGGCCCAGAGGGTGTAGGGGTCTGTGTCGGGATAGCGTCATGGGGCTGCATGTTCAGCGACACAAAATCAGGACGCAACATCAGATCGACATTACGTCATGATTTGCAGTTGGCGTTATGTCCACTACGTGCGCCAGATACACGGGGCTCATGGGGCATGGAGTATTATTTTTCTGATGTTGAATAATACTTCTTTATATCCCGTCTTCATGATCGACATAGTATGAGAGCAGCGTTGTATGAAGATCTTCACTGTAGGAATGGTCTAAGAATGTTCTCCTCTACTATATGGATTGATCGTCACCTATTGCATCTCACCATTTGAACTAAGAATGTTACAATAGTCCTATATCTATTTTTACAGGTAGTGAAGTATATTTCCCCCATAAGTTACACTGTCAATTTCTCAATAATATTAGATAAGCCAGCTATTTTTAAAAGATATTGTGCAACAGTAATCTTTAAATCTAAATAACTCAAGAAGCAAACATAGTTTAGCCATCATAATTGAATCTACAAGTAGCTGGAATGCTAAAGATATTTTCTATAGTAAAAAGTAAATTTCACTTGGACTTTGTTTTTTCTACATAAATATACAATCAACATCATTGGCATGGTTATTGTAACACTGTATCCTTTAGGGGTAAGAGGAGTATAGGGAGGGTAAGAAACTATACCGAATAAATACCATAGTCACAACTGTTATGTGTAGCCGATATCGTGTCTATTATTAGTTCATACTAGTGTCCTCTAAATAGAGATCAACTAGAAAGCCTTGAATTAATAATTCAAAGATTATTCATAACTGTCACAAATGGTGACTAGCGAAAGAGGTTTTTCACATGATTTATACTTATGAATCATAAGGTTTTAAGTATTCCACATGACTACGCGATAGCGTGTCATTCCTTTCTTATAATAGGTTTATTGTTTTGACATGACTCACAATTGTGGTCATATGATTATGACTTTCGCACATGACTCATAATTATGAGTTATGAGTTTCACATATGTGACGCAAGTTGCGCACATGATATGGTTGTTATGTTTTGATTGGTTGATTGATTATTGCGCAGTGACTCATAGGAGTCAGCTGATGGATTTCACACTATGACTCGCTATGAGTTATAGGAACGTGTGACGCGAAGGATGAGTCATCAGTTGCGGGAAGAACGGATATAAAAGTACCCTTATGGCCTTTTGGTTTGGGAGTTCTTCACGCAACCATCTAAGCTATTTTCCTACAAATATACTTTTATCTTTACACTTATACAATCGGGCCAGGGACATGTACGATCGGGCTAGGGACATAGTGTCTCTCACGAAGTTTAGCGATATATTGTACCAGACAGGAGTCTGTATACCCAGCTGTCATTATTCGTATGAACTCAAGATAGTGCAATCACTATCATGATAAGGGTTACCTGCTGCAAGTATCGCCCGAGGAGAGGAGGATTCTAACAATAACGTAATTGATTGATACATAGTAAAGTGTGATATATTAATAAGATCTCTTATCTGGTGCTTGATGATATTTGTAATACTAAGAAGTTCTTTCGATATGTATATTCTGTATCTGAGTGTTCGTGGGCTCCATTTGCTAACCATACTAACTCATACCTTCTAGCCAATTTTCTTCTAACAAGAAAGTGCAAACAACCTCAAACCCTGAAAACTCACTAGTCCTTCACTTAATGGTATAAAGACGCACATTAGCATATTACTCAAAGAATGCCAGTGTGTCTGAACTGTCCGTACTGGACTATGCAAGAAGTTCCTAACACTTAAGATCATCAAGCCATTCGATGCCATGAGTTCTTACACTCCAAAAGAATCAGACTTCTGTATGACCTTTGCTCATGTTTGCAATAATAGTATTTAACCCGCAATGCCTCTACTCTACTAACTAGTTCTAGGCAGATCAGTTGGTATCCACCAGCTATATTTGGATCTCTAACCTATTAGAGTGACTTTGCTTACATGTCTATACTATTATTTCCCTGACAACTTTGACTTTCAAGTTGATAGCCTATAACTTTATGTGACATTAACAGATTTGGTTGAAACAACTTGCATAATTTTCACTAGGTTGTACTCTCAAGAATAATGAGAACAAGATCCAGTAGGACAGATAGCTATGATGTATATTTTATTAAGGTGAGTGGTCCTTGGTGTGAGAATTCCTTAGTATGAGTACAACTTCAACAGGTAACTCAAGGAGTATAGTATTCCAATATCGGACCCATGGGGGTATGATGGAGTAGGAAAATATGGTCGCCTATTTTGAGAATCTCTATCCTTCAGAATTCTGTCCACTAAATTTGAGTACAGCATATACAGGACTCTAATATATCTAACACATATAATGAGTCAAGTTCCTCTTTTGGCCGAACATTGAATAAGTATCGATTGACTAAAGGAGTGGCTCAAGAGAAGCTCAAGTCGGGAGATCAGACTCCAGAAAGAGGCAATACTGAAATTTTCAACTAGTCACTTGAAATTGCTATTGGGATGTATCTTTCCTCAATTCGAAGCTATGGTATACTTATTATTTGAACAATGTATTGGGCAGTGTTAGTAAACAATAGTCTTTGGAGATTGCCGATGGACGTATCTATACAGCCTATTATTGTGAAGGCATCCTCAGTATATATGATGCAAGGTGTAACTGGTACAGGTTACTAGTTGGTTTTGAGTATCATTTGAGCCTGTCTATATTTTATGTTTAGTTTTGAGTATCGTTTGATAAACTATATATTTTATTTATAGTTTTGAGTATTGTTTGATATGCCATATATTTCTGTTTGGTTTCAAGTATCGTTTAATACTCTATATATTTTATATATTTAATCAGGATATTAGGTTGATACCTGATTTGTTTTATCTCATGTTTCAAGACTGCAACTTTCAGAGCTTTATTGTTTTTTGATTAGAAGGCTGATGTAGCCTGACCAGTGCATTAAAGACGTGCTATTCTCCATACTTAGAGAGAGAGTAGTCTTCGGCAGACAGAGTTTTCAATATACTTGGTTGAATAGTTACTTCTTCTGTTCGCTTCGAGAATCTTTCGTACTTCCAGTTGGTATACCAAATGCCCACTATTAAGAACTACTTAGTAGTTGTGATATAGTAAGAAGTTTGTTATAATAACCTGGTTCAAGCCTCCACTACTTAGTCTCACTAAATAGTGCACTCTGCTATAGAGCTATTATAGTTACCCGCCCAGAATACCCTACCAACCCATACGGCTATTACCCAAGCTGTAATCATAAAAGCTGAACGCTCAACTCATTTACCGGAATATTGTTCATCAAACAGGTAGTAAGAGGGTTGAGTGGTAGAGGAAAAAATGGGACAATTCATGATATTTGGATAGCTGGTAGGGGTTATGATGGTACAATATACCAAGAAATGACCACATAGTGGGTCCATCAGGAAATAGAGATTAGAAGAAGAGCTGATTTGGGCCACTATGAAAAGAGAGCAGGTTGGACAAGAGTGCACTTTTAGTGAGTGGTAAATTTGAAGATTGTAGGCCATTATGTTTGTAAATATTATTTTAGAAAAAAGTTAGAATTGAATTAAGAAGTAATAAATTGCACAAACTGGTACATGAAATTAAGCAATATTATCCAGCATAGAAGTACACTAATCAAATAACGCTTTAGTTGTAATATAGTACACATTTGATATTTGGTCCGTAATACAACTCCTCGAGGTCTCGAGGTGGCATATTCTAATTTGAACGTACTAGAGCCTTAGTATTCTCCCCAGTGCATATGGTATTTCCTCACCTCAATATTCTTTTCCCATTTTTCTTTTCTAGAACGACTCCTAGGCTTCTTTATCTGATTGAAATTGACTCTCAACCACTACTCTCCTATCTTTCTTTTGGTCTTACTCCTCCTACCAGGTTGATAATTCAAAAACAAGGCAAAGGATTTGATGTGACTAATTTTTCTACCTTGATCGAAGGGGTTCAGGCTTATATAGATATTAATGACTGATGTTTAGACTGTATCAAGAAATTGACAGATAACCTGAACCTTAGCCCACATAAGATTAAAGATTATTAGGGTAGAGTTTCATGCTTCAAACAGTACAGAACATGCTCAGTTACCCAGTTAAATACATTTCAAATATCATCAAAATCTGCATCATATAGGATGGGCTACTACAGGATGTGTCTGTAAGTGAATACAAAAAGAACAATTATCCCTGGCTAATGGAATTGAAGAACCTGTATAACAAATTGGAAATAAGTCATAAGCATTATAAATAGCGATTTAAAAACTTTGGTAGAATATTAAAAGATAATTAGGAGCGTAAAAGAGAGGTGCAGGAACAGAAAATTGAAAATGCCCAACTTACAGTGAAGAATAAAATTTATAAGCTGTTGCTGAAACTGTGGAAACAAGTGGGGGAGGAGGGCAGAACAGTGATATGTAACATTAACCCAAGATCTACCACTCAGACTTCACTTTTTGAGATTTCTCTATCTCAAACTTGGCATAAAGCTGTTGGTCTACATGTTCCATCCATTTTGACTTGAATAATATCCAACCAGAGCAGGGTACTATTATGAAAATATTATTTGAAAGAAGAACTTCCATGACCTCAAGATTTTTAGATCAGCTCCCAGAGCTTATTGGCATAAATACACCCAACTTTAAGAATCCACCCTGCAATCTCAAGACCTACTTGTTGTACTGGTCCACACTTCAAGAATTTGCCTTGTAAAAAGATACTTTTCCCATATATGAAGCCTATATTTTGGATTTCTAAAACCCAAGGTTGGCAAGATATATTAGTAATTAAATTGTTATCTGATATAAGCTTACCGGTCAATTCAATACCATCCTGAAGGTCACAGATGATACCTTCAATTGATTTTATTCACCCTCACACCAGATTGTAAATCACCTCTATGAATTCACTCCCTTTATCTCTGTTTTTTAGAAATAGTGTTTTTTACTTGTACATGGTTGATATCTCCTCTGGTGAGGATTTTTTTAAGCCTCAATTTCGCAGAATATCCTATATCCAGATTCCGAAGTCGAGTTAATAGGAGGCAATCACATTTAGTAAGTAAGTATTGGGGTGGAGAAAAGGAGATTACTGAGCATTTGGATGAATACATATCCTTCGGAAGTGAAAAACACTGTTATAAAATATTTATTATTAGCTACATCTTTTGTGATATTCTGCAAAAACTAAAGTAGTAAGGGGTTTATCCCTATAAGCCGGTTGACATTATCTAGTTCAAGAACAACACAATAGTAGTTTATTGGTCGTATATATTGGCTCTTTTCTAAAATTCCTTTAGCAACTTATTAAGATGATAGCTGTTTTCTAATATTGAATTAGTAGCTCAACAACAATGGATACTATACTCCAAATACTTATGGTATACTTCTTCTGGTTTAATACTAATATTATACAATAAAGTAGCAATCTAGTGACAATCAAGCATACTCTATTGTACTGCTTTGGTAAACGAGTTGGTAAATCAGTCTTCTGAGGTAGCACCTAGAATAATATCAATATACATGATCCCTGGATACTAATTGTCCATCCATCTTAATAAAATATTCTTACTAGTCCTGTATAACTAATAATCATATCGTATCCATTTTAGTTCAAAGGAGAGTGAAAACCTATACAATTCTTCTTGAAATTCCCGGTCTTTGAATAAAACAGTCCAGGTTTACAGCTAGGATAGCATCATTATGGAGGCTGCAAGCAAGCATTTGTTCTTAATGATAATAACTGTAGTTTGTATAAACAACATCCCAAATAGCAAGAATAGTGGTTTCCCCTGCTCTAGCCCATCTGGCTAAGCATAAAATCTGTGCTTGGTAGAATTTGGATTGAGCTGTCAATTTGAGAAAAGGAGAGAATCTATTCTTCTTGTTAACTATTCTTGCTTTGATAATTAGCCAATATAGAGGAATGCTTCTTTGTTTATTTAAAATCATTGAGGATAGAAGTATAGGTACTGGTACTTCTATATAGAGTTGAGATATCTAAGTTGTGAGAGGGTCAGTAGAGACAGGGATTGGAGGTGAGAGAGATAGAGGAAATGAATGGTAGCCACAAGGTTAGAAGATAAGAGAAAAAATAAAAGAATAGCTTGTATCTGATTACTCAGTTCTGATCTCAGATAACCAGACATAGAAAGGAAAAGGGGAGATGAAAAAAGATATTGGCCGATTAGCAGATTTTTTATTTTTTTCAATTCCTGGCCTGCATTTTAGGGCCTAGTTAGCAAACCAGAATTTGAACTTCAAATTCAGATTATCTCCTAAGTCTGGACTTTAGTCTAATCCTGGTTGGTAGGCCAGAAATTAGATTAGGTTTTCATCTAAAGATTTGATCAGGATGCTATGTTAGGATTATCTCAGAAAAAACCAGTCACAGAAGGCAAGGTCCAAATAGTATTAGCCCTAACTACTTGGTCAGTTTATATAAGCCTAAATATATCATTTGTCTATGGCCCTATTTGGCATGTACCAATAAAAAAATATTGCAATAAAAGTTGAAAATGGCATATATGCTGATAAAATAATTCAGAGGTGAAAAAATATATAGGTGTTTGGCAAATATACAACAACTGTAGGAAAGAACAAGAAATAGGGTTTCTCTTATATGAAATATTTGTCATAACCTAGCTCTACCATAATTATATAGAATAAAAATTTATACACACAATAAAAAAATATCATGGTTTAATACCCAGTGCCGAATACACCCCTATATAAAAACTTTAATATGCCAAAATTTATGCCATAAAAATCACTTTTATGCTATAAAAGTGACATGCCGAACAGGGCCTATATCTTATATATTATTTTGCATTAGATATATAAATTTTCCATAGTTCTAATCTAAATCTCATTATAACTAGTATGGCTAATTTACAAAGTCTAGACTCTCAAGATTTTGAACTTTGGTTTTCAAGTCTAGACTTTAAGTCCAAATCCTAGTCTTATTCTAGCATGCCAACCAAACTCTTATGAGTATAAGAGGTTGAGACTATTTGAGGAAAAACCACTCTTATTGGCTTATAGACTAATGGGCCAGTTACAAAGTTGAATATCAAGTACCTTGATGCCAAGAGTTTACTGGACTTTTTTCCACCACAAATTTTCCAACCAAGATTGTCTGTTTCTATAGTTATACACATATAATTTTAGCCATTAAAATACAAGTTTGTCTAATTATTTTTCTTCCTTTTTATACATTTTTTTTTGTAAATTATTCAAGTATATTAAACTCTACTACTACAGGCTTTTTATGTCAATTTAGACTTTTGTCCCCTAATCCCTTCCTTCAATCATCTCATCTTCGTCAAATTATCTCCAATTGCCTTCCATGCTTTCCTAAACTCAGGTAATTTTGAACCAAGGGTTAGGCCACTTGTAATAGATCACTCCTCCCCCCTCAAAGCCTCTATCTTTTTCTTCTCTCCGTTTTTTTTTATACTTATCCTAGCACTTTCCAAATCCCTCAACTTTCTTCCCTTTAAAACCTAATTCAGACTTATTTCTTCTTCTCTCATACTTCACAAAACTCTTCTCCCTTTTCGCGCCTTTCTTATCCCATTCTATTTCTCTCTCTGCTCTTCTTCTTTATCCATCCCATTTCCTTTTCATACTTCTTTCCTTCCTTATCAAATAATAACCAACTCAAATCAATCAACTCTTCCTCTCTACTAACTTTTTTCTATTCTTCCAACATTCTTCTTCTTTCCTTCTTCCACTCTTTACACTATAGTAAAATCTGGTCCCTATCTTCTCATCCCCAGTATTCACACTTCTTCTCATCCTTTCCATATCTCATTCCTCTCATTCTCCTGTATCCAACCCTTATCCAAAATAAAAATATACATTCTCCTCTTAATCCACTTCCACCCAATTCCCTTCCCCTTCCACTTCCAAAATATTTCTCTCTTTTTCTTCTCTCTATCCAATATTCTTTACATACATCAGGAAAATGTTTTGGCACAGTCCAGGGTGGTCCTGAACGCTCCTGAACTACCAGGGGGGGTTTTGGTCCCCATGGTTCTTCCTGGTCCACGCTGATCCACCCTGGTCTACTTCGCGTAACCGAGATGTGCGAACGCGGACCAGCATGGACCAGCGCCGACCAGGGAGCACCAGGGGGACCGTAACCCCCCCTGGTGGACCAGGACGTGTGTTTACATTTTCCTGATGTATCCTCTACTCCACTTCTTTCCTCCCTCTATTTCACTTCCCCCATGTTAATATATTTTCTTCCTCCTTATTCACCTCCATCAAAACCCCTTTTCTTTCCAAACTATTCACCTCTCTATTCTCCTGTATTCTATAGCGTTTCACTACAAATACCAAGACCACTTCCCAACCTCTCCTTGATAGTTCTAATTCTTTTTTTTCTAACCAACTGCTCTCACTTAGCACACATACCTCTTCCATTTCTCAATACCTTCAATGCCTACATTATCTATCTCTTTTCTTTCTTCTTTTTTTTTTTTTTTTTTTTTTATATCAGTTTTGCATTGTATTCGTACAACTACCAGGAAAAACCAGACATGCAGCGCTAGCTATGGCCAAGAAAAACCTACGCATCTCTCCCCTCATGGGATCAAAGCCACGCTCCCAAGACCCTATGGTACGGGCCCAACCGCACATCTCGCCCTCAAAAAAGTAAAGTACTCTCAGCGAGCAAGCAGGAAGACGCAGAAAACCCTTCAGAAAGCTCCCCTGAACAAACGAAAGGATAACAAAGAAAAGCCCGCACACGCGGGAAATGAGGGAAACTCCACTACACAGAAACCTACAAAAGAATAGAACAACATCTCCGTAGGGGCAGCCTAAATAACTTAAAGAAGTCGGCGGCCGACATTACTCCGGGCCCAAGGCGTTGACATCGATTGAGGAGGCAGTGCAATACCACGACAGAGCGTAACCGAGGATGCGACCGTGGACAGCCGCGGGGGGCGTAAGGCCGAGTGGTAGTAGGGTACCAGCCAAAAGAGGGGAAGTGTAGCTGTAACCGATCAACGGGACGAAACCAAGAGGAGAGGAGGAAGGGTAGACCCAAGTATCATAGGAACTATCGGAAACATGTGCGTGTCTGACTAGGCAGCCTCGAGCGAAACGTAAACGAAGAGAGCAGAGAAATCGACCGTAGCCTGGTGAAAAGTTTTCTCTTACTGCGAACCGTGATCCCAGCCGTCTGTAACATGGACGCGAGGGTGTTGCCGACCGTGCAAATGTTAAGCGAGAACGCAAAACAAGAGCGAAGAGAAGGATGGGCCAGGACCTAAGAGATGGGTGCCCATGTCCAAATCTATCATATGGGGGGTGCAGCTCACTCAGAGTGCGGGAGGTAAAAAGTGATGATGATTTCTCCTGGTGTGGAGATTTCAATCGCCGGAGGTGTAGAGGAGATGGTTCGTGTACATTATCTATCTCTACTATCAATCTTCCTATATCCCATCCGTAATTCAATCACTTTTCTCAAACTTTCCTTAAACTATACATTTCTCTATCAAATAACATTTTCCCCCATTCTAGATTCACCTTTCAACTTTTCCTTCTCCTTTCCTATTCCTACAAACAATCTTTTACCCTTATTTTCTCTATCCTCTTACTCTCATCTCTTAATCCTACCAGATATTTTTTCTCTATTCTCTTCTTCAACCTTAACCATCTCTCCTTACTGCCCTTCTTGTTTTCATCTATCACCATCTTCTAGTTTATTCTTCCTCTTTTCATTGCTTCTACTTTCATTCATTCCTCTTTTAATTCATCTCTTTCACTACTACCTATTATCCTCCCTTACCACTCATCTCTCCAATATCCTACCCACTCACTTTTCTCTTCCCATTCTTTCAATAAGATATGCCAAAATCTCCTCTTATCCAACTTTGCTCCTTACTTCTCCGCTATTCTATTCATTTCCAGTTCCAAACTTCTCCATCCTACCTTTCCCAATATAGTATCTACCAGTTTAGACCACACCACTCCTTACACCTTCCACAAATCCGTATTTCTCTATATTTTTAACTTCCTCCTCATTCTTCCATCTCTATCCCAATAAACCTATATTCCATATATCAGTACTTCCATAACAACTACTCCTAATATCTTTCCCCAAACTTTCACACTCACTCCTCTTCCCTTATTTTCTAACAACTATATCATTATACTTCACCTTACTTCTTCTATCTTCAACCTGTTAACTCCATAGCTTTCCCTGTTATGGTGGTAGCTTAATAATAGAATATTTCCTACGCTATAGCCTTATTTGCTTCGTAGATACATATGGAGAATCGTCTAGGGAGATGAATGGTTCTTAAGGTAGATTGGAAAAATATAAAGCAATAAAGATTTTCTTTAAGTTGTAATGTGTATATATTGTTAAGGTCTCTTCTCCGTTGCTTGATAATTGTAAAAGCTGCAAACATACCTCAATATTAATATTTTGCATCTGGGTATTCTCGGGCTATTTACCTTTCCCATATAACTAAGTATCTCTTCTAAACTTCACTAGCTTCAACACAAGTACGAACACTATTTGACCCTGAAAACCGCTGCACCCATACGTAACTTATAGACACATAAGAACTTTTATTCTACGATGGTGTGGACACCTGGAGCAGAGTTCTTACGATCTATTATCCGAAGCGAATAGTATTAAGAATAGTCACCAATGTTTGTCAACACAGAGAGACTACCCACTGGACCGAAGATAGCCAGGCTTCTAGTATCAACTCTATCAGGAATTGGACTCCATATGCATTCCAGAACTCTATCTACTGGCATTATACAAGTCTAACCCTTAATTAAATTAGTGGTTATGATTGTAGTTATCGGTCTCTCACTAACATGTCCTTTGGGAGTTTTTCCATCCCCCTTACTGGGTATAGAGTATCTTCTAGTACTGAGTGACTTTCCAGACTGAAAGACCTAACTACAACGCAGATTTATCCTGTTACTTAGCGACTACTTTTTAATACTTCATCTTGATGTATCTGTAACTTGGGATGACGTTGTCCGATTTGAATACTTCCACTTGCATACGGTAGAGGTTTTTTTATTTTATTTTTATATCAAACATTGGTTTATTTATGGTAAAAGAACTAGCATACGCCGCTAGGTATGGCCTAAACAAAATATTAATCCTAAGAACAGTCCCCCTGTCACAAACGGTGACTAGCGAAAGAGGTTTTTCACATAATTCATACTTATGAATCATAAGATTTTAAGTATTCCACATGACAACGCGATAGCATGTCATTCCTTTGTTATAATTGGTTTATTGTTTTGACATGACTCACAATTGTGGTCATATAATTATGACTTTCGCACATGACTCATAATTATGAGTTATGAGTTTCACGCATGTGACGCAAGTTGCGCACATGATATGGTTATTATGTTTTGATTGGTTGATTGGTTATTGTGCAGTGACTCATAGGAGTCGGCTGATGGATTTCACACTATGACTCGCTATGAGTCATAGGAACGCATAACGCGAAGGATAAGTCATGAGTTGCGGGAAGAATGGATATAAAAGGACTCTTATGGCCTTTTGGTTTGGGAGTTCTTCACGCAACCATCTAACTTACGCTATTTTCCTACAAATATACTCGTATCTTTACACTTATACAATCGGGCCGGGGACATAGTGTCTCTCACGAAGTTTAGCGATATATTGTACAAGACAGGAGTCTGTATACTCAGCTGTTATTATTCGTACGAACTCAAGATAGTGCGATCACTATCACGATAAGGGTTACCTGCTGCAAGTATCGCCCGAGGAGAGGAGGATTGTAACATTTGGTTGCGTCAACATAAGCAGCACTTAACCACAAACAGATACAACATAATCACCACTAGAAGACGACATCGAAGTAGCAGCATTCGATACTACTGCACTAGGAGATGCACTTGATCAACCATTAGGAGAATCAAGCGCAACTAGCCCAGACACACCGGAACCAGCATCAGCAGCTAGGTCAGAAGCAACTACAGTACCAGGCGGAACTCAACGGAACACGATGTCACTAGCAACAGGAGCAGCGAATACGACGGAAGGAGAAATGACAGACGCAGGAAATGCCGGTACTCAGGTACCAGAACTCAATACAGACCAACTCCAACAGATTATAGCAAACCTCACAGGGGGCAACCAAAGACCAAAGATCAAAGAACCAGAGACGTTCACAGGAGATCGAACCAAATTACGAGGATGGCTGGCACAACTTAAAGTTTACTTCACAGCTGTGGGATAGACTGAAGGCCATCACGCCGACAGAATCCTTTATACCTCAAGCCTTCTGAAAGGAGAGGCAGGAGCATTGATTACGCCCTATGCGGAAGGACGAATTTCTCACGAATGGGAAACATGGGAAGCTTTTGTGGGCGAAGTCAATAATCAATTTGGAGCCATTGATGCCATGGGAGAAGCAAGGCTCAAGATACAAAAACTATGACAAGGAAACAGAACTATGACGGAATACTGGAATGAATTCCGACTTGCAGCCACAGAAGCAGACCTGGACAATCATACAGCAGGAGAATGCCTACTTACAGGCATGAACACAACACTCCAAGAAGCATGTGGAATAGATAGTGGCGATTTTGGTAGCACAGAAACATTGGCCAAATGGGCAATCAAGAAAGAAACCAAATTGGCCAGGTCAAAGATATCCAAAAGAAGGGAACGACAGAAAGGACAACAAGTGCACCACGAAATCTAAACGCAACCTTCAGGCCAACAAACAACAACACTTCGGAAGGAGATCCGATGGACTTGGATGCGACAAGACGAAAACCAAGGCTACGCCCTGTGGAATTCAAAAGAAGAATAAGGGAGAGACTATACCTCAAGTGTGCAGGGGCAGGACACCAAGTACGGAACTGCGATCGACCAAGAGACTGAAAGAACTATACCACGACACCCAAACAGGGAGAATTCAAGAGAAGGGTGGAACACTGGGCAGTGCAACCAAGCATCAAAGAGATCGAGGTCAAGGAAGACTCCGAGCAGTCGGGAAACGACGAAAGTCCCCAGTAAAGGATGGTACTAGGGACAGACCAGAACGAAAACCCATCATCATGGAAAATAACTACGAGGCACTCAACTACACGGAATCACTCGAATGGGAAAATGATCATATCATGATCAAGATACAGCTACACGGAAAACAGGAATCAGTTACGATAAATGCGATGATCGATTCCGGGGCTACGGAAGACTTTATCGACGAAGGCATATCTACAAAACACGGAATTATAAAAAAAAGGCCAAGAAAAGAAGAGAAATTTACCTGGCGGATGGAAAACCAAGGGCTATGGGTCCAGTTAACCATATGGTGAAAGTACCTATGGATATCAACAGCCATAGGGAATTGGCGACCTTCCAAGTGGCAAATCTCCAGAGCCATGAAGTCATCCTAGGAATGCCATGGTTACGAACGTATAATCCCACGATCGATTGGGATCAAAAGATGATTACATTCAACAGCAAACAATGTACGACATGGTGTCTCAACAGTTCGCCAGTTGCATATGCAGTACCAGAAGACGAGGCTCGAGAAGAAAACCTCCTCACCAAATACTCTGAGGTACAAACTGAAGAGGACGAACGAGTCCAGGTACAGAGACTATCTGCTCTGGCTGAGATGCCTACGAAAGGATCGAAAGAGGCAGCAGGACACGACCTGTACGCCAATGAGCAAGTCTGTATACTTGCAGGAGAACAAAAGCCGATTGGAACCGGGATAGCCATCGGGCTACCTCAGAATACCTACGGGCGCGTCGCCCCACGAAGTGGTTTAGCAGTCAAAAACAGACTCACAATCAACGCGGGGGTAATAGACGCAGACTATACCGGGGAAGTCATGGTAGTCTTGGTTACCCAAGGTACCAACCAGTTCCAAGTGGAACAAGGCGGTCGAATCGCACAATTGATTATCGCAAAGATCAATAGGGAAGAACTAAACGAAGTTCAAGAACTACGGAAAACGGACCGAGGAATGACAGGATTCAGAAGCACAAATGAATCCAAGGAAGAAAAAAGACCCATCAATATCAGCAAAATATCGGCCAAAGCATTCGGAAGCTTTTACCGAAGAGGAGAGACAATGGGTATTCTAAGATGGGACCACATCCACGACGAGATCTATTTGCAAAAAATCAACATCAGTACCGAACTGGCAATCAAGGAAAAACAAAGAAAGAAGGAAGAGGAAAAACATAACCTCCAAGAGACGCTGCCAAGAGAGTATCATGAATACCTTGATGTGTTCGAGAAGGGGGAAAAAACAACATTACCACCACATCGGAATGGAATCAACCTAGGCATTGACCTAGAACCAGACGAGGAAGTACCTGACAAAAAGATATATCCACTCAGCTACGACGAGATCCAGGAATTGCACAAATATATCAAGCAAAATGAAGCAAGAGGATCGATAACAGAGGTGAAAGTCGAAAGGGCATCACCAATCATGTTCATCAAGAAAAAGGATGGAAGCTTAAGACTATGTTTAGACTATCGAGGACTTAACGAAGTCACAAAAAAAGACTGGTATCTATTACCACTAATAGGGGAAGCGTTGGATCGGCTAAGCACAGCCAAATACTTCACAAAACTGGATATCAAGGACGCATACCACAACATCAGAATACGGGAAGGAGACGAACATGAGACAACCTTCAGCAGCAAATTGGGAACTTACTAATACCTGGTGGTACCGTTTGGACTATGCAATGCACCAGCCGCATTCCAAAAATGGATCAACAGGTGCGATACATCGACATGTGTTGTATCGTATATCTGGATGACATCCTCATATACTCAAACGACCTAAAGCAACACCAAAAGGACGTCAAAAAAATACTGGAAGCACTTCGACCATCAGGAATGAAGGTCAAACCTTCGCAAAGTGAATTCCACAAAAAGGAAACAGAATACCTAGGAGTCGTGGTCAGCCAGGAAGGAATCAAAGTTGACACAGTCAAGACCCAGGCAATATCAGAATGGCAACCACCAAAGGCAAAAACCGAAATTCAACGCTTCCTAGGATTCTGCAACTTTTACCGAAGAATCATACAAGGGTTTAGCAGAATAGGAAAACCACTATATGAACGAACGCATAAGAAATACGATGGCAAATAGAAATGGGAAGCCGAAGAACAATAAGCCTTCAATGGGCTTCGAAAGTCGCTCACCACAACTCCGGTTCTAGTACATTTCGATCCGAGACGACCTATCAAAATCGAAACAGACGGGTCGAAATACATATGCTCGGGCATAATATCACAACAATGCGGAGACGGGAAATGGAGACCAGTGGCCTATCGATCCAAAGGGATGAGAGACGCTCAACTCAACTACGACGTAGACGACAAAGAATTGTTAGCCGTGGTACAGGCATTCGAAGAATGGAGGAGATATACTCAAGGCAGCCGATATCGCATTCAGGTTTTTACCGACCACAAAAACCTCACAACATTTATGACCACGAAGGCCCTGACGGACAGACAAAGACGATGGGTAGGGAAGCTGAGCCAATATAACTTCAAAATCATATATCGACCAGGGAAAGAAGGAGGAAAACCAGACGCTCTCACAAGAAGAACAGACGACATACAAACCCTGAAAGAAAAACATCTGTTGAAACAAGAAGGAATATTGTTGCCCAAGGAGCAATTCTGGGAGGAAGTGACAATCGAAGAAATTGGACTAAAAGAGTTCCACCACAAAGACAAAGGAACAATACAAGAAGCATCGAAGACAGACGAGGGAATCCAAACAATGAAACGAGCTCTGGAAACAGGAGAGAAGGAGTTGAAAGGAATAGCATTAGGGCTATGCAAATGGAGAGACAGATACCTATGGTATCAAGGAAGGATATGGGTCCCCGAGGACAAAGGAATAAGAACGAATCTTATCTCCAAACACTACGACCAACCACAAGCGGGACATGGAGGGAAGGCAAAAACTACCGAACTTATCGGAAGACGATATTATTGGCCAAAGATAAGCGAGACTATCAAAAGATATGTCAAAAGCTGCGACACATGTCAAAGGACTAAAGTCATACGAAATGCGCCATATGGCCTCTTACAATCAAACAAAGCACCAGATCGACCGTAGAAATCTATCGCAATGGATTTCATCACAGACCTTCCTAAATCAGAAGAATACGATACGATACTAGTCGTCATTGACCACATGACCAAAATGAGTCATTTTATTCTATGCAAGAAGGATCTGGATACACGGCAGTTTGCAAATCTGTTTATGAAAGAAATAGTCAGGCTACACGGATTACTATGAGATATTATCAGAGACAGAGGAAGACTATTCACATCGGACTTATGGAAAAAGACGACGGAAAAACTGGGAATCGAACGAAGACTAAGTACGGCATTTCACCCTCAAACGGATGGACAAACGGAAAGAACAAATGCGATCCTAGAACAATATTTACGAGCATACATCAACTACCAAGAAGATGATAGTGCGGATATCTGCCGTTGGCGGAATTTGCTTACAACAATGGTTATCAAGAAACAATCAAGAACACGCCATTCTTCGCCAATTACGGAATCAACCCCGAATACGAGATAATAGGACATTTGATCCAAGGAACTCGAAAGAAACCATAAGAATTAACGCAACTACACGAGTCATTACGAAGCGAAATGGTAGTAGCACAATTACGACAAAAAGAATATTACGCTCTAAACCGAAAACCAGATCCGAACCTACAATCAGGAGATATGGTGTGGTTACTACCACGAAATATCAAGACCATGAGAGCATTGAAGAAACTGGATTACAAGAAAATCGGACCATTCAAAATCTTGGCAAAAATTGGAACAAGGGCTTATAAACTGGAATTACCGCCGTCAATGGTAGTACACAACACATTCCACATCTCACTCCTCGAACCTTACCATGAAAACCGATTTCCCTCTCAAATTCAAGAACCCCCTCTGCCTATCGAAATCGAAGGCTAACAAGAATACGAACTCGACGAAATCATCGACTCTCGACTCTACTACGGAAAGCTCCAATACCGAGCTAAGTGGAAAGAATATTTACCAGAACACGATAAAGTCTGGTACCCTTTAGATAACTTCAACAACGCTCAACATGCAGTCCAGCAATTCCAACAAAGATACCCAGGTAAGCCAAGACTGGGTAGAACTCAAGGTCGAACTCAAACCCGACCAAGGCTGTGGAGACAGCGAGTCCAGCCCAGGGCTATTTCCGCCTAATTGCTCTGGCTACAACATGCCAACCGAACAAGAACTGGACGAAAGATAAGCAAAGGCCATTGAAACGGCAAAACACAATGGACCATCAAGGACGGCATGCTATGACGACGGGTGCTTCGTGTACCTTAGCGAGAAACAAGGACAAGGGTGGTACCCACAAGAACCAAGGCGGAAAGGACGAGCCTCAAACGACGAACACAAGAAGATACATAGGGAACAATGTTATTGGAACGACTGCCGGTCTCATAAGAATGAGAAAATCAAAGCCGGCTACTACCCGAGAACGGAAGGAAGGAAGGAACCCCTTACAAAAAGGGACGAAAAAAACAGGAAAGCAAGAGAAACCGTGAGGACATGGTTGGCAGAGGAGAGGGGTGAAAAAACGGAAACGGCAACGATTCCGGACCCAGAAGGTTTACGAAGGCAGATAGACGAACTGTTAGACGAACGGGACCGCCTCCAAGAACGACTAAAGGACCAGCGATCGTTGATCGAAGATGAAGAAGCCAAAATTTCGGAACAACAACGAGCTCTACACGTGGGGAACCTCAACCTCGAAGTTGTACGCAAGAGATAGAGAGACTCCGAAGATGTCATTCGAAGAATGCGAAGGGACGCGAGACGCTTGGGAAGTCGGGTGACAGATATAGGACTTTGAGCATCGAGGGACCAATGCTAGGGGGAGAGGGAGCTAATGTCACAATCGGTGACTAGCGAAAGAGGTTTTTCACATGATTCATACTTATGAATCATAAGGTTTTAAGTATTCCACATGACTACGCGATAGCGTGTTATTCCTTTGTTATAATTGGTTTATTGTTTTGATATAACTCACAATTGTGGTCATATGATTATGACTTTCGCACATGACTCATAATTATGAGTCATGACTTTCACGCATGTGACGCAAGTTGCGCACATGATATGGTTGTTTTGTTTTGATTGGTTGATTGGTTATTGCGCAGTGACTCATAGGAGTCAGCTGATGGATTTCACACTATGACTCGCTATGAGTCATAGGAACGCATGACGCGAAGGATGAGTCATGAGTTGCGGGAAGAATGGATATAAAAGGACCCTTATGGCCTTTTGGTTTGGGAGTTCTTCACGCAACTATCTAAGCTATTTTCCTACAAATATACTTTTATCTTTGCTTTTATACGATCGGGCCGGGGACATAGTGTCTCTCACGAAGTTTAGCCATATATTGTACAAGACAGGAGTCTGTATACTCAGCTGTCATTATTCGTACGAACTCAAGATAGTGTGATCACTATCAAGATAAGGGTTACCTGCTGCAAGTATCGCCCGAGGAGAGGAGGATTGTAACACCCCCCCTGCCCAAGGAAAAAAACTATTACCCTAAACCCCTCTGGTATGGGACCAACCACATATCTCACATATAAGAAGATTAACCCACCCACCAAAAGAGAGAAACCAAGCTGCCGTAACTGGCTCAGCAATCCCCAAAGACAGGAAGGGACCCTCAAACATGAAAGCAGAAAGCAACAGGAAAACCTTCTCTTTAGACTCCAACAAAGTAAAAACTCCTACTAGGCGAATGAAAGTATACCACTAAATGAAAACCACAATAGATAAGGAAAATATATTAAAGTGGGGCCATTCAGAATAGCTAAATAGCAGGTGATCAACCAAACTGAAACTCCAGACCAGACAATTAATTCAGACGAAGGTGTTGATATCGACTAGGAAGGCAGTGCAATACCATGAGACAGTGTAAACGGGGCAGGCGACAGTGGCATGAGTACGCGGGAGTGAATGGAGTAACCGGGCTGAGAGGAAGCCAACCGTAGTGAGTGAACTTGTAGCTGTAGCAGAGCAACTGGACGAAACGGGGAGAAATGTAAGCGGAGAGGCAGACGAGAGTCCAAGGTCCTAGAGGGAATGATAAACAGATACCTCTTGTGAGTGCAAAGGAGACCTGTTGCCGACCGTAGTTTGGTGAGCAGCATCACGAAGCGGGGTCGAGAAACAAAGTAAGAAACAAAGATAACGCAACACGACTCTGTGGAGGGGTCCATTTAACCATAAGGGAAAAGGAAAACGGAGAAGAGGACAAGCCATGAACCCCTAGGCAAAAGAGCCATGATCAGGAACAGAGGGGAAGGTGAAGAGTTGATGATGCTTTCTCTGATATTGAGATTTCAATCGCTGGGTGTGTAGAGGAGATAGTTCGTATTGCATTAACTAGAGGTTGTTGTTGTTATATCATGTATTACTTGATAAGATACAAGAACTCGTATGCAGCACTAGCTATGGTGTAAACAAAACCTTAATTCCAAGAAAGGATTCTCCCCGGCCCAAGGAAAAAACCATTATCCCAAGTCCTTCCGGTGTGAAACTAACCGCACATCTCACACATAAGAAAGTAACCCCACCCACCAATAGAGGGAGACCAAACACTTAAAGCCAGCCCCGCATCTCTCGAAATCAACAGACAGAAACCCCCAAACATGATAGTAGGAAGCAATAGGAAAGCCTTCTCGGTAGACTCCAACAAAATAAAAACTCCTAATAGGCAAATGAAAGTATACCACTAAAGAATACCACAATAGATAAGGAAAATAGTAAACAGAAAGGTAGACGAGAGTCCAAGGTCCCGGCAGGAATGATAAAAAAGATAGCCCTAGTGAGTGCAGAGGAGACGTGTTGCCGACTATAGCTAAGCGAACAGCATCGTAAAAAGGGGTTGAGAAGTGAAGCGAAATATAAGGTTTAATGCGACATGACTCTGAGGAAGAAGCCCTTTAACCGTAAGGACAAAGGGGAGAAGATAGAGAATGATCCGTGAACCCCTTGGCAAAAGAGCCATGATCAGGGACAGAGGGAAAGGTGAAGAGTTGACGATAATTTCTCTAGTGTTGAGATTTCAATCGCCGGAGGTATAGAAGAGATAGTTCGTATTGCATAAGGTAGAGATTTTTTTTTCTTCTTTTTTTTTTTTTTTATATCAGTTTTGCATTTTATTCGTACAACTACCAGGAAAAACCAGACATGCAGCATTAGCTATGGCCAAGCAGAAAACCTACATATCTCTCCCCTTATGGGATCAAAGCCACGCCCCCAAGACCCTATGGTACGGGCCCAACCGCACATCTCACCCACACAAAAGTAACAAAATACTCCTAGCGAGCAAGCAGGAAGACGCAGAAAACCCTTCGGAAAGCTCCCCTGAACAAACGAAAGTTTCACAAAAGAAAACCCAAACACTAGGGAAAGACAGAAACTCCACTAAATAGAAACCTAACAAAGAATAAAACACCATCTCCATAGGGGCGGCCTAAAGTGACCTTAGATAAATGTCGGCGACCGACATTACTCCGAGCCCAAGGTGATGACATTGACCGAGGAGGCAGTGCAATACCACGATAGAGCATAACCGAGGATGCGACCGTGGAATGCCGAGGGGGGCACAAGGCCGGGTGGTAGAAGGGTACCAGCCAAAGAGGGGAAGTATAGCTATAACCGAGCAACAGGACGAGATCAGGAGGAGAAGAGGAGGGGTAGACCCAAGTATCGTAGGAACTATCGGAAACGTGTGCGTGTCTGACTAGGTAGCCTCGAGCGAAATGTAATCAAAGAGAGCAGAGAAATCGACCATAGCCTGGTGAAAAGTTTTCTCTTACTGCGAACCGTGATCCCAGCCGTCTGTAATATGGACACAAGGGTGTTGCCGACCGTGCGAGTGTTAAGCGAAACTGCGAAACAAAGGCAGAGAGGAGGATGGGACGGGACCTAAGAAATGGGTGCCCAAGACCGAATCTATTATAGGGGGGGGGTGCAGCTCACTCAGAGTGCGGGTAGTGAAAAGTGACGATAATTTCTTGTGGTGTTGAGATTTCAATCGCCGGAGGTGTAGAGGAGATAGTTCGGGTTGTATAAGGTAGAGAAAAACACCCTCTTATATATCCTGTGAACAAAAACCAGTCGGACAGACAGCCATAATGTATTTGGTGTTACAAGATAGGTCATCTTGCCTGTGGGTTTTGATAAGGGGACACATCTCTCGCAGCAACTTGTATTGACCTAGTGGGCAAATGTCAGAGCCGGAGGGGGGTGAGTTGAACTTGTCCAGTGGAGATCAATGTGCTTAGGTAGGGTAACTTGGCCCTGACCATGTACCTAGAAGCTCTGTGCCTAATATTCTCATCTATCTTATCTATTCCACCATATTCCTAATACTCTTACCTTCTCTTTCTGTTTTACAACCTTGTCCCACTATCTTATACTTCTCCTTATCCTTTCCTCTCTAGTCACCCATAATCCTTCCAATTTCAACATCTGTACATCTGCCTACTACTTTTTTAAACCCCTGCTCAAATCTCTCTATCCAACCTACTTTCTTCAATATTTCCTCCTCACAATTACCTGTTATCATAATACTCACATCATCTACTACCCCTACCACTTATATCTCCTCTACTTTCTCTTTCCTAACCTCTTCCAATACTACTTCCAACAAAAATATAAATAATAAATGGCTCAATGACGAAACCTGAACCATTCCTCCTTTTATATTAGCCCAATCTCCTACTCTTTTTCCAATCCTCACTTTCACCCTCCTCTCATTTAAACATGATCTTACCCATTTTCTCAGGTCTTCCTTCACTCCTAACCCCTTAAGCCTTTCTTCCATTTTTCCTCCTCCCACATTCACATATTTACCCTCCACATCTATATACAACAATAAATCCAATCTCTCTCCTCTTTCCTATCTCATCATTAGGCTTTACACTTCCTCCAATGCCCTTCTCCCTTTCCTTGTTTCCCACCACTCTATTCCTACCCCCTCATCCTTCCAGTCCCTTTGCTATTTTACCACTACTCTTTCTAATCTCTTTCCCAAAACTTCTAGTAAATTAATAACCCTGAAACTACTCAGCAAACTATATTCAGGCTTATTAGACTCTCTCATCACTACTCCTATACTTTCCTTAAACCTCTTTGGTATATATTCTATATCCAAACTCTTATTAAAAATCCTCATAACCACTCTCCTTCCCTAATCCATATTCCACACTACCTTCACTATCTTCCTACTTATTCCATTCAACCCTTTCACCTTTCTATCATCTTACTTCCTAACATATTCTATCCTCTCTTCTTCCAATTCTATCTCATCTCTAAACCCCTCTTCTTTCTATCCCTTCTCTCTTCTTTTCAACCCTCTTATTATTACCTCTTTTTTCTTACTATCCTTTATAACTAAACTTCTATCCTCCCCTCTTATCCTCAAAATATCCACAATAAAGTCACTATCTATTTTCACCATCCCAAACTCATCCACCAACTTCATCCCTTCCAAATATTTTATCCAATAATCTCACTTTTTTCTTTCCATTAAATTCTTATACTCCTTACTCTCTTCCAATAATTTCTCCTTTATCCTGTTATTCCTAATCTTTCTTTACTCTTTCTTCCTATTCTATCACTACTCTTCTTCTCTCTTCCATCTCTTCATCCTATCACTTCTTCTTTCCTCCCTTCTACTTTCTTCTCCCTCTGCTTATCTTCATTCTTAATCTCATTTCATACTCCAAACTTTCTACCACCCTGTCCAATTTTTCCATTCCACATCCCTCCCCTTTTCCACCACTCTTCTCCTTCCCATAAACTCATATCTGCTTTCACCCTCTTCCAATCCACCTCTTTTTCATCATCAACTCTTTTTCAATTTTCCAATCTTTCATCTCTACCTCCATTTATAATGGTCCGTGATCTAATCTCACTACCCCTTCAACTATCGTATATTCTACCTCCACTAACCCTCTATTTATTGCCAAATCCAATACCCTATCCTTCTTTTCCTTCTTTTCCTTCCATTTCATGTTAACCCCCAACCCATTATCCATTCTCATATCTCATTCATCTATCTAATTCTCCAGGCTCACTATTTTTCCTTCTGCCATATTTCTCTCTTCATCTCGTTATCTCTTACTCCAAGTATTAAAATCCCTTACAAATAAACTATTTCTACTTCTATTCATCCATTTGAATTCTCTATATCTTTCTTCTTTGATATATACACTCTACAAATTTATCCATCTATCTTACTCTACTTTTAATCTTATTTCTATCTTTTCCTGATCTTTTTCCACCACTATTCATCTCTCTTCCCATCGCTTACTGATATAAATTCCCACCACTGAACCTTCCTTCTTTTCTACATATTCTCCTATTCCACTTATCCCTTCATATCCATCTATTCCATATAAATTCACATCCTTTTCAACTGCCACTTCTTGTATGCAAACTATATTTACCTCTTTCAGTCTTGCCTCTAATTCCTTTAATCCTGTAAATCCTCCTCTTAAATTATAAGACACCACTCTAAATCCATTTTCCTCCTTCGTAATTCAAACTCCTAAGTCTCATCATTTTCGCTCTCACTCTTAAACAATTGCTCTCTCTTGTTTTTCCCACTATATGCTGACCTCTACATATTGCACATTTCCTATAGTACTCATATCCCTTCCTCCAACCCCATATATCTTTTGCCTTCTTGTATACATCCTGCATATACTTCCAACTCACACACACTACATCTTAACTTCTTTCTCTCACACTGCCACCAACTATACCCAACCATTATGCACTTCGTGCAAAACGCAAATTGCTTTTTCTTTACATACCTATTTACCTTTAACATCTTCTCCCAATTCTTTTCCTTCTATTTCAAACTCTCTTTAGATAATCTCACACTAATACTCTCACTCTTAACCTGGATTACTACTTCTACTCTTTTTGATCTTATCCTCTTTCTTCTATTCTCATTTGCTAACTATCCTGGTAACCTTATCAGTTTAATACTATTCTACTCCTTTATCTTCTTCTTCACATCCTCCATTTTTCCTTTCAATATTTCCTCCTCAACTCCCAGTACTACAATTCCTATACAATTTTCATTCCTCTTTTCTTCTACTACTTCTCCACTAATAGCCTTACCTAGCACCTTCTTCTCCATATCCTCTATTTTCTCCGCTACCTTCCTGTCCTTCTTGATCACCTTTATACTATTTCTAATCTTCTTCCTCTTTTCTCCATATTCTTGCTCACTCTCAATTTCTCTACTTTTTTTATCCACCTTTCATTCTCCTTTACTTTTCTCACTCTCCGAATCTATTATTACTTCCACCACTTTTCTACTCCTCCTCTCTCCTTTAAAGCTGTCATCCAACTACTTAATAACCTACTTCTTCTTCTTTTCCTCTATACTTATATCTTCTTCTTCCCCTTTCACGCTTCCCTTCAATATCTCATAGTACAACTTTCTACCTTCCACCACCTTTTCCTTCCTTAACTCTTCCTTCTCTTTTAATCTATTCTCCACTCCTATCTTACTTCTCACAGCTACTTCTTCACACTTACCACTACAAACCTCTTTTCTTTCAATTTCCCCTTATAACCCCAATTTTAAAACCTTCCTTATTTCTCTATTCAACATAATGTAACTTCCTTTTTTCTAATACCCAAAATATATCTTGCATCCTCTACCAATTTATCGTAATCCTTCCATTCTCTTAACAGATCTAATATACTATTCCTCCCCATACCCCTATCCTTCTCCCTATTTATAATTCCCTCCTTCTCTCTAGTCTTTCTCTCATCTCTCTCTTTTATCCTTCAATCTCTTTTCTATTTTCCACTTTTCCTCTGTCCTCATCTCCTCCACTCTACTACTAACAATTTCTACCACCTCCTTCCTGTTTCCTTTATCCAACTTCCCACTCTCACTTATTTCATCCTTACTCTCGCTTATATCCTCCGTCTTCATCTCCTTAATCTCTTTCGCTCTTTCCTTTTTATCCCCAATCTTTTCCTCCATCTTCTTTCTCATCTCACTCACTGCTTCCTCCACTGCCTTTACCCTTTCCTCCTCATCACCTTTCACTCCTTCTATCTCTTCCTGCCATACCTCTCAATCTCCTTTCCTACTCTTACCCCACTCACCATAACCCAATATCATCTTATCTTCCAATCTCACCTCATCATTCCTTTATCCACCAATCACCTTCTTCATTCCCTCATAAATCTTCCAATCATCTTCCTTGCCACCCACTGCTATTTTTCCACCAACCATTCTGTACTACCTCATCAGAAAAATGTTTTTGCACCGTCCAGGGTGGTCCAGAACGCTCCTGGTCCACCAGGAGGGGTTACGGTCCCCATGGTCCTTCCTGGTCCGCGCTGATCCACCCTGGTCCACTTCGTATAACTGAGGTGGGCGAACGCGGACCAGCGCGGACCAGCGCGGCCCAGGGAGCACAAGGGGGACCGTAACCCCCCCTGGTGGACTAGGATGTGTTTTTACATTTTCCTGATACTATCCACCAATAATAAATTGCTATCTTTAGTTTTCTTAACCCTCTCAACTCTAGTCCCCAATTTTCTGGGACCACCCCTCTTCCCACTTTTTTCTCTCTTGCAAACTATGGCTGCCTTAAGATAGGACCACTCTAAAGACAAATTCAAAGCCACAATGCTCACAGGATGGGTTACCCTCATTGGTCAATAACTTGATCATTGTAAAATTATGTATTGTAATTTCAAAAATCAGGAACCTACCGGTCATCGTCCTGTTTGCCTCATTAATGCCCACCCCCTAGTACACTGGCAGTCACACCTCACTATTCCAGATGACAGAAATCCAAAGAATCTCAGTGACAACAAGTAATCTGGGATAACAGGTCAAGTTTTTCTCTGAAAGTTTTTTAAACTTACAATCTTTCATACAGGACAGCAAGGGATCCGTACTAGTGAGATCAGAGATAGTGCGATTTGACTCCTTAAAAGGTGAAGGAACTGTCTTCTGATAAGTTGGACACAATGCCGGGTACATTGAATATACATGAGTGGCTCTCAGAGTCATAAGCTTTGCAGACAAGCTGCATCGGAGACCTAGCGCATTGCTGACAACTCATTTTATTTGTCTGCTACCAGTGTATCCTTAGTGTGTGGTTGGGAACTAACCAATGAAAAAAAGGATAACTGTAAAACACAATTGGGTCAGCATATGGAATGATCTGAAGATTATATATATTCTAATGCAGTTTCTTGGTGTAGTAGTTTATCACACTAGTCTAACACACTGGTGGTCCCTTGTTCAAGCCTGAGGGAAATCACTTTTCTTTCTTCTCATAAAATCTTTTTTTTCCCCTTTATCTAGGACGATATACAAACAATATATATGAGCATTTCACTATACGATAGACCCTCCCGGATGTAGAGAAATACCCTCTCCTCGGTTACCTACATTCACAAAAATCTAGGTAGTAATTCTCATCTACCTTATTCCAGTAGTTTAGCCGCTATATCGGGTAATGTTCCATGATTCTCGGCATGGTGAGAGGTCTTCCTCCTCGGATTTATCAGGACAAAAGCTATTTATTATGTATCATACCTTATACACATGAGGGCAAAATAGTTGCATATTTAACCTACCCCTGGACTTCACCATCGCTCACTCAAGCTACCCTTTTACAATTCCTCTATAAAATAGTGAGTCATATATCAAGAAAACTAGCGTTTCTTGAGAATAGTTCAACCCACTTTATGGTTTCTTCCGGCAGGACATCTAGGAAGCCCTATTGGTCAACTTCATCACTAGTAGCTACTGATTGAGCTATCATTGATGGAAATGCCCTTTCTTTAGCGGTAGGTTCATTTCTTTTGTAAACGCAAAGCCTATACAGAATAGACACCTTACCATTGAGCTAGGCCCTGCCCGCAACGCAATACCGATACGAAATGGACACAAAGCCTACACAGAATAGGTACCTAACCAATGAGGGCCAGTTTGGCAAAAATGAGACCATTCAGTTGGGCGACTGTTTCTGCTGTGAAACTGACCTTCTCTCTATTTTGAAAGGGAAGGAGAAGGGAGATTTATATGAGGGAATGGAACCGAACAGTTGCATCCAAACAGGCCCTAAGTTAGGCCCTGCCCGTAACGCAAGACCGAAACAAAATGAACAAAAAGCCACCGAGTTAGACCGTGCCTGCGGCACAAAGCCTACACAGAATGGCCACCGGTTCAAAAACAAAACCTATTTGTCTATACGGATCTGGCGTCTGCTAAATGAGAGTTGGGTCACCGAGTTAGCCAATGCCTGCAACGCAAAGCATACCCAGAATGGACACCGAGCCGCTGAGCCAGACCGCACCCCTAACGCGAAGCCTACTCGTACACAGAATGGACACCGAGCCACTAAGGTATCCCACACCCGCAAAGCAATGCCGACATGCATTGCACACCTAACGCCTGTCGATCGTCTGTCCGCCGCGTGTGACGGGCTAGCTCAAGCAATCCAAGACCTTTTAATTCGATGGACTAGGTGGGAGAAAAGGAGGAGGGTGGTCGGTAAAAAGGACATGCCGTGCGAGGGACTCAACGCTTTTTTTTTATCCTCTTAGCACAATAGTTGGGGTAGTTATAAACCTATTTTTGTATTTTACTATAGCTCAATTTACTACACATACTCGGGTATGGTAGTATAATAATCCCAATAGTAGAACGTTGTATTAGCGGTACGGGGGAGCACAAATAACAGGAAGCGCAATTGAATTGAATGGAGGAACACAAGAAGTGTGGACGAGTCGGCGCACTGGACATGAACGGATGTATGAGGGGAGAAATAGGGCTATACATATACTAGCAGAGATTTCACTACTTAAGCAGCCGTTAGCTAGCAACCGCTAATAGAAGATGTATGATAGATGAATTATTATCGCTCGCGCCATGAAAGGCGCTTGTGATTTATTTACCTGGTCACCGGGCTTTTGACGGGAGAAATGGTGACTTTTCTGTGTAATTGTAGTGGACCTTCTGTCATATTGAGTGCGAAGGCCTTCTACTATCGTATCTTAGATTGGGGTCGACCATGTTAGCACTTGGGACAACGTTTGTGGCTTCGACCAGGGATTATATTCGTAGTCTCGGATATTTAGGCTCTGGTGATATATACCTTACTAAAACAAGTCATTAGCGGAATGGAAGAGATCCCGGAGGAGATATCACGAGCTTTTCAAGAGCAGAAAATGGCTGTTGGTGGACGATGACCGCTGCTTCCGGATATAATGAAGATGCTACAAGCCATCACGTCCTTACTCTGCACATTTGTATCTATAGATGCTCTGGATGAGTGTGCGGTAGTGCATCGAGTCAAGCTCCTTAATTCGCTGAAACAAATCCTCGAGAAATCACCGCGGACACGAATATTCATCATTGGAAGGCCTCATATTCGGGCTGAGGTGGAAAAGCGCCTTACTGGACGAGTGATGTGTATATCCATGGGCTCCAAAGACGATATCGTTGGATATCTTTGTGTTAGACTAGATGAGGACGAAACCCCAGGGGCAATGGACGAGAGTCTGGCGGCGGAAATTTTGAAGAAGATTCCCGAAAAAATGTCGGAAATGTAAGTAGGGGCAATAACACCAGGAATCACGACCCACACTATCCACTAATAGGTATGCATCTAGGTTCCTACTAGTTTCCTTAAGTATCGATGCGATCTTACATGAATCGACAGCCTATCGGAGACGAGAAAAGTTGGTTGAAATGACAGATGGATTGGGGTTGAGAGATGTTTATGGTGCGACGATCGAACGGGTAAAGGCGCAAGCTAGGGATAAACCAGGACTCGGAATGGCAGCGTTGATGTGGATCCATCATGCGGAACGGCCGCTACAGGCGGATGAGCTCTGCTATGCCCTAGCAGTCGAGCTAGGCCCAACGGATTTCAATACTAACAACGTCCCTTCGGTATCGGTATTGGTTGGCTGCTGTCAAGAGCGTATTGCTGTGGATAAGGAGGCATCGACTGTGCGCTTGATCCACTTTGCTCCCTAGGAGTATCTTTCCAGCCATTCCGGTGGATTCGGCGGACCTCACTCGGCAATGGCGGAAATCTGCTTGACCTATCTGAATTCCCGGCAGATTAGAGAGAGCCCTTTCGAATGCTCGTTTTCATAATAGGCGGTACACACCCTTTCTAGAGTATTGCTCAGTATACTGGGGAATCTATGGGCAAAAGGAGCTCTCGGAGAGCGTGAGATCACTCGCGTTAGAGCTATTAAAAGAGAATTATGGCTTGATACCGACCAAATTACTTTTAGGGGAAAACCAGCATTTGTCCCTTTGGCGTTATGATACTTACTCTCAGTTTAGTGGACTTCACTGCGCATCGTTCTTCAGAATAGTTGAAGTTGTACCTGCTCTGATAGACACGGAATGCTATGATACAAATGAAGGAGATTTTTCGGGTTGCACACCACTTGCATGGGCTGCTCGTAATGGACATGAGGAAGTGGTGAAAATTCTACTTGGGTAGGAAGAGGTCAACCTGAACAAGCTAGATGATCGTGGCCGAACACCCTTCTCGCTTGCTGCTGGGGTGAACATGAGGGAGTGGTGAAAATGTTACTTGGACGGGGGGAGATCAATTCCGACAAGCCAGATAATGACGGTCGGACACCACTCTCATATGCCGCTTGGGATGGACATTAAGGAGTGGTGGAAATGCTACTCGGATGGGGAGGGGTAGACCCCCCTGACAAACCAGATAATTACGGCAAAACACCATTCTCGTGGGCCGCTTGGCATGGACATAGGGAGTGGTAAAAATACTGCTCGGGCGGGAGGAAGTCATTCCTGGCAGACCAGATTATCGCGGTAGAACGGCGCTCTCGTATCCTTCATGGTATGGGCGCAAAGGGGTGGTGAAAATACTACTTGGCCAAGAACAAGTCAACCCTGACGAGCCAGATTGTCACGGCCGGACGGCGCTCTCGTGGGCCGCTGGGTGGACATGAGGGAGTGGTGAAAATATTACTTGGCCGGGAAGGGGTCAATCCCCAACAAGCCAGATGATGGCGGCAAAATACCGGTCTGGTGGGCCACTTGGGTTGGACGTGAGGGAGTGGTGAAAATACTCCCTGAACGGACAGAGGTCCACCCTGACAGGCCAGATAATTACGGCAAAACACCGCACCTGTGTGCCGCTTCGTCTAGACATAAGGGGGTGGTGAAAACATTACTTGGACTGGAAGACGTCAATCCTGGCAAGCTAGATAATGCCGGCCTAACACCACTCTCCTATGCTGCTCACAATGGCTATACAGAGTGACAGCCCTGTTATAGTCCCGCAAAACAGTAGCCCCCGGCATGATTTAAGGCCTCGGAGGAACCACCTCGTACGAAAAACCAATCTTCTTCCTCGGAGTACGTTACTCATGCTGCTTGCCTTTGCGCATTACTCTTTGTAGATGAAAGATGTCCCATTAGGTCGGAATCCACGTTTATGTCATACCTTCCTGCTCTTTTTGGCGCTTTGCTTTCGTGGTAGTGTGAGGATTGATGAGCTTCTATTTACAAATTCTGTAGATTTTGGTTCGTGGGGGAAAGAGTTTTATTGTTGTGAGTTCTGATTTGCAGCTTGTAGTTTTCATCCTGTGATTTAATTTTTCCCCGGCTGTAAATTCTTGCTTGTATTTATCTTTTGTTTTTCTTATGCAGTTTTTTCTTCCTTCTCTCTCCTCTTTTCTGAATAATACATGGATTGTGTATAGGGTGTTTAGATAGAGGGTAACCGGCGTAATATAGCGCAAGGGTCTTTGAAACCGTTGCTACTACTGGCAGTTGTACGAAGACCGTATCTAAGATGGGAGACTGGTTACCATAAGTGATAAGGCCTAATGGATAGTATGACAACATACTTAGCGGATATGTGCTGCCCACCCCCACTCTAGATATTAGTATGAAGGGTAGGAGGAGTCTAGCGCACAGGCTTTTCACGCTGCTCATGAATCTCACTCGCCTCGCGATCAATTTGATAGCATGAAACATACTAACAGAGAAACCGCCAAGAGGATATACTGTACACAGGCATTCAGAGACGACAAGACTCCCGGGCAGAAGTCACCTTAGCGCTGCTGAATAGCCAACGCCCAAACAGTATCCTCGCACGGTGTGGCAAAAGTCTACGTGGCAATAACAGAGCTTCTTCTTAACCACTGTGAGAACATATCAAGGACAAGGAAGACGGAGTCTTTCAGCTCCCATACTGGGGATGCCCTCATGCAAGTTAAAGGAAGAGGGATCTTTTGGAAGTCGCTAGATACTGCTCGGCATTTTCAGGTAATTGTTACATTGTTCGGATAAGCTCCGGCAATGTGCTGGGGCCTGGAATTAATAGATCCTCCGGAAGGAAAAAATGGAAGAGCCAGAGGAAATGAAGGAGTCGGATGCACGAGGGCTACGATCCACTGGCATGAGAGTCTCTATGAAATTTGCCTTTCCTTTGTTAGCATGGGAGCGTGCAAGGAAACAGGGGAGGAGACATACTCAGGCTTGGAAGAGTACGGGCATTGTAGTGATCGATGGAATGATTGGAGGATGTATTCGGTTATCAATTTCTTCTATCTATATTTTCTATTCCTACTCTGCCTTAAGCCACATTTCTACCAATTTCTCAACTGCTGCTTCTGTTACCTCATTATTTCCCTTATTCAACTCATTTTTTGCTTTCTTTCTCAGATTGGATGTTTTTCAAAGAAAGTGCCCTTTTTGCTGGATTCTTTTCCACCCATTTCTTCCTGCTTTCCTTTTGTCTCTTCTTCTTTTCTCTTTCTATTTATTTCCAAGTTTTTAATTAGCCTAAATTATATATATTTAAGCTAGGAGAATTATACCTGTCCTCTTGTTAGCCAATTCTGCTTTCATTTGTTGATGCATCTGAACATGTGCCTGTCTGAAGGGAGAAAATGGAACTTCTGCACACATAGGACTAAGATAGTATCCCAAATGTTGCCAAATTACTTGTTTAGGATTAGGACTATAATTATTTTCTCTTAGTATTTAAAATGTATAAATAAATAGAAGTGAATAAATACCAGTGTCTAAAACTATGTTGGCAATCCTTAACAGGACAAAGACCCTCCTTCTTATTACTAAGAGGTCGTTTGTGTGGTTTTCCTCCCTTTGTATATCCAAAAGGGGCATGAGGGGGTTGGATTTCTGTGAAGAAGACATAGTTGTGGAGGATTAAGAAAGCAAAGAGAACTGAATAGGATGAAGGTGACCACTGGATGAAGGTAGAAAGAGATATGGTCCACTATTTAAGCAATCATATGACTCAGAATAGAGTAGAAAGCCAGTTCACCTCGTGAACAAGAGGGTCGCTTCCACCTCTGGAAGCGAGAATGTGATATACCGCGTGAACCAGATTCTCGCTTCGGTTGCCACCTGGGTTGCCACGCACGCCGTAGCAAGCAACACCCCTTCGATATCGACATTGGTTAGCTGTTGTCAAGGGCTTATCACCGTGGATGGGGAAGCATCAACTGTTCGATTGATTCACTTTACTCTTCAGGAGTATCTTTCGGCTCATCTTGATATATTTAGTAGACCTCACTCGGCAATGGCGGAAATCTGTTTGATATATCTGAATTCCCAACAGGTCAGAGCCATCTCGAACGCTCTTTATAATCATGAGTGGCGCACATCCTTTCTCGAGTATTGCTCAGTATATTGGGGGGTCCATGCAAAAAAGGAGCTCTTGGACAGCACGAGATCACTTGCGATAAAACTATTAAACAAGAATTACAACCCGCTACCCACCAAATTACTTTTAGAGCAAATACCACATTTTTATCTTCGGTATTCTGATACTAGCTCTCCGTTCAGTGGACTTCACTACTCATTGTTCTTCGGAATTGATGAAGTTGTAGCCGCTTTGATAGAAATGGAATGTTACGATATCGACGAAGGGGACTTTATGGATTATACGCCACTAGCATGGGCTTCTAATAATGGACATGAAGGAGTGGTGAACCTGCTACTCGAACGGGAAGATGTCAATCCTAACAAGCCAAATGATGGCGCCGGACACCGCTCTCAGATGCCCCTTCGGGTAGATATGAGGGAGTGGTTAAACTGCTACTCAGACAAGAAAAGGTTAATCCCAACAAACCAGATGGTGGTGGCCGGACACCGCTCTCGTATGCCGCTTCGGGTGGATATGAGAGAGTAGTGAGGCTATTACTCAAACGGAAAGAGGTCGGTCCCGACAAGCCAGATAAGCGCAGCCGCAGACCACCCTCCTATGCCGTTGGGAGTGAGCATGAGAATATGGGGGGGTGAGACTCAGACGTGGGGGGTCAATTCCTGCAGGCCAGATCGCGAGGGAGTGGTGAAACTATTACTCGAGCGGGAAGAGGTCAATCCCGAGAGACCAGATGGTGGTGGCCAGATGCCGCTCTCGTATGCCGCTGAAGATAGATCTGAGGGAGTGGTGAACTGCTACTCGAACGGGAAGAGGTCAGTCCCGGCAAACCAGATAATAATGGCCGAGCATCGCTCTTGTATGCCGCTAAGGGTGGATGTGAGGGGGTGGTGGAGCTACTACTCGAATGGGAAGAGGTCAATCCCGATAAGCCAGATGATGGCGACCGGACACCGCTCTCGTATGCTACTAAGGATGGATATGAGGGTGTGGTAAAGCTATTACTCGAACGAGAAGAGGTCAATCCCCACAAGTCAAGTAATGACGGTCCAACGCCTATCTCACTCGCTACTGGGAATAGCCATACCAGAGTGGCAACCCTGCTACAATCCCGACAAACGGTAACCCCCGGCACGATTTAAGGCCTCGGAGACACCGCCTCCTGGACAAAGCTGCCCTCTCCTTCGGAGCCCGTTACTTACGCCGCTTCTCCTTGGGCCTCACCTTTTGTAGAAGGAGGATATCCCGTGAGATCGGAATGCAAATATACAGTATATCACATCTTCGAGCCCTTTTTAGTAGCCTTTTGCTTTCACGGCCAAGTGAGGATTTGTGAGTTTCTATTTGCAGCTTCTGTGAACTTTGGTTCCTGAGGGGGAGGAGTCTTATTGTTGTGAGCAGTTCTAGTTTACAGCTTTCCGTTTTCATCTAGTCAATTAATCTTTCCCTAACTATAAACTCTTACCTGTTTTTTCATCTCTTTTTTTCTCTTGCGCAGTTTATTTGTTCCTTGTCTTCCCTTTCTCCCTTCTCTCCCAAACGATAAATAATCTGTGTATAAAGTGTTGGTTGGGCAGAGGATCAGCGGTGTAAGGCAGCGCAAGGGTTCTTGAAACGATTGTTAATAGCTGTACGAAGACCGTATCTAAGCCAGGAGACTGGTTACCATAAATAATATGGCCCAACGGATAGTACAGTAACATACTTAGCGGATACTGTGTCGACTATCCCCATTATAGACTTTAGTATAGGGAGTGCAAGCCATCCAATGGGTCGGGCCTTGGGTGGGTTGATCCGGGTCATTCGTTGGGTTGGGTCGGGTTGAAGGGGGACTAACCCGGGTTACCCAACGAACCCAACCAATATTATCTTTGTTTTGTTGCGATTACCATGGAAACTGTAGTCTAAGCACGGAATTCTAAGACGGTATTTACTGTTAGTAGAAAGGTGAAAACGGAGGTTTCTCTAAATTTGAATAGTCTTCGGAAAAACTAGGCCTAAGAGTGATTAGCGGTCTCGGAAGATCACTCACTGGCATTCACTTATAGAGAATAGAGACCTTGATGCCCGGTCATGTAACTCCGCCATCATAAATTGTCACTCGCCATACTTTTTATATTCGCTAAGCTGCCCCACTTTAGCCCCATGGCATCACTAAGCCTTAGCGCGATTTCCAGTATCGCCAGATAATGCGGTATACCAATCAAGTCACCTTTTGCGCCACAAAAATCCTCTCCGCATACTCTTTTCTTGCAGGGGTAGGTGTAATATAGAGACTTATCTGTTTCTTTTTTGGGGGGAGGTTCTGGGTTATCGTTAATGTAAGGTAGAGGGCATCAAACACGTGAGGCCGATCATTTCCAAGCCAGGCCAGATCAGGCCCTGTTCAGCACGTACCATAATCATATTAGAAATATTATCATGCTACTATATTTCTTGAAAATTGATTATCCCTTTTTTCGTATTCACGGAAGGAAGTTAGTGTTGCACTTAACTCGGCTTAATAAGGTATTAGCTATAAGCAGAATGGTAACTAGAAAGGATTACAAAGAGTTTCAAGAGGTGAAAACAGAGAGTTGACTAGATTGGAATGTGTAGCACTAACTCATTTGACTAATTGGAAGAGAATATTTGCAGAATTTCTTGCTTGCATCATGGCCATACTGAGTGACACTGATTTTTTTGTATTCTGAGCACCACATCACCTGTGGTGGCCAAGGTATTTCCTATCACAATTACAAAAATGAGTAAGTGCTATACATTTCAATGGCATTTAATTCCTTATTTCTTTTGGGTTTGGTTTGTTCATTCAGTCCTTCCTCCACGGCATGTCGTGTTTCCTCGTGTATTGCGAGAATAGTTAATAAATCGTCGCTCTCTGCCCTACGGCACACTAATTTTCCGTGAAATTCAGAGTACAAATGAAGGGATAAGCTGAAATACAAATACTATAGAATTTCTGGAAATAAATGGGCTCCGCAGTCCTTGCATTTCAGTATACTGGAGTAGAATCTGATTATATTATCATCTAGCAAACGTTTCCAAGCATGGACACTACGCCCTCCACCCTCTCCTGCCTTCTGAAATCATAAGAGCATCTCTGCTTTGCAACAAAAGCAAAAAAAAGAAATCCCGAAAAACACCAATACCCTTCCGACAGCCCCACTTGCAATTACTAGTTCTAATAGCAAATACCATATTCCGTCTGGTGTCTGACAACTAAGAGTGCCATTCACAAACTAAAAGTGTGCGGAAACCAGGACAGCCGAAGGGATTTGACATTTTGAACGCCCTATTCCCCAAAGTAAAACTAACAATAAAACAAAAACGAAATCTAACTACAGAATAGGAATTTCGACCCGGGGCTCAACACATATAATTTAAGCCCCAAGCAGGAACAGGATCGCCCAGAGCTGCACAAGACATTTGCAGGCTGAACACACACAAGTAGGCAACCCCATACAGTGCGTACTGCGAACTTTACCAGTGATGCGTAAAAAGAGAGTTTTGTGTTGGTCGGGGCTTCGGGTGAATTTTTAGGGTAAGGCGCAAGAAGAGACGTTTCTGGTGGGTGACGCCATTATCATCCGCATTGAAGATAGCCAAGTCTTCCGAAGCCGTATTTCTGATCCAGCACACTAGTTCATTGAAGTCATTCCGCATCTCCCCCTCCGTACCTCCATTCACAATCCGGGTTGCCTGACAATCCATGACTTTGACCATGTGAGGAAAAACTACCGGTAGCTTCTGTCAGCAATCACACTGGTTTGGGAAGACAGAGAAACAAATCAACATACCAAGAAGAGTCTTGGCTTCCTCTCAAGGCAGACCACAAAGCCTTCAAAACGTGTCAGGATAGGTAATAATCTCATTTTCCAGTAGGCAAACGTCGGTAACAACGTCTCCCTCGTGAGCTATTCTATTTCCGACTTCAATTACTGAAGTGTCCCCCATCCTTGTTTGGAAAATGCTCTTGAGAAATGTCGCAAAAAATCTCTCCCGGATCCCAATAGCCTTAGGTTTGAGTGGGCGGAGGATGCCAAGTTCCTTTTCAACACCATCTGACCTTTTTTCAAGAGCCTTTGTTATTTCGTACTGGACTTTTGACTCTTCTTCAATGGCATTCATTCTTTCAATTAGATGCCCCATTTCTGTTTCCATAGCCCAAACCAAGAGGAGAAACGAGCTGCCATTTGGATTCTAGTATGCAGTTTGAGGATTATTCCATGATCCAATTGCAACTGGTGCCACTGACGGAATGGCCCGTATTAAATCCTGCTTCACCCCCGCATCGCTACTCCTACCACAATCACTATAAACAAGTCCCACTACCATCTATAGATTGCCAGATAGTAAGAAATAGCATATTCTAAGAGAGGTATTATAGGGGAGCCACTTACGATGATTTTCCCAATGTTAACTAGGAAGCAAAAGACAAAGCACACTTAGTGAAAGCTAAACTCTGGGGCAAGGATTTTATTTGGAGAATACGCAGAGTTTGATAAAGCAATTCCAGACGAGTTGGTAGTGAGGAAAATATGTTTGATGGTGAAGGAAGGAAGGGAGAAGAGAAGTATGCGAGGTCCCTTTTTGATTCAGTTGGACAGCCGAAGCTGAATAATTGACGTCACGGGAAGACCACCCTGTCCATCCCTTCATATACCGTATATTCTGGATTTATAAGGCTTTCGGCAAGTCCAGGTTTTGCCCAAGCTTTGGCGGCAATTCAGCACTCAGCCGCATCATTGTAAACTCCTAAAACTCACATTTTAGTTACTATGCTAGCTGGGGGAATTTTGGGGGACGCATTTCAGGCTCCAGGCAACAGTGTTGGCAAAAGCCCGTATAAGCCCAAAAAATACGGTGTTTTCACATGATCGGCAATACATCCACAGAAGTAGGTCAAGAGTAGAATCTTGAGTCTACCATTCCACTAATAGTGCGGCATACAAGAGCGGTGTTTGTCTGTACTGATCTGGTTTATCGGGTTGACCTCTAGCTGTCCAAGTAGTATTTTCACAACTTCTTCATGTCCATGCCAAGTGGTGTTCGGGAGCGGCGTTCAGTAGTTATTATGCTTATCAAAGTTGACCTCTTCCTGTCCAGGTAGTATTTCTCCCGCTCCCTGATGTCCCTTCCGAGCAGCTCATGCAAGTAGTTCATAACCCGAAAAGTCTCCTTCATTGACATCATAACTTTCCATTTCTATTATACCAGCTACAACCTCAACGACTCCAAAGAACAGTGCGCAATAATATCTATTGAACGGAGAGGTGCTAAAACGCCAAATAGAGCAATCTTTTGCTTGCAAAAGTAGCTTGGTCTATATCTGGACATAGCGAAAGTTTTTAACAACTCCCACTTAATTCACTGAGCGGATGATGATTAACAACGGATCTCTTGTAGAACTCTTTTTTCGGAAGTCACTGGATGGACTGTATTAATGTGAAAGAAAAAAAGGGAAAGAAAAAAAAAATGCTCAGGTTCAGACTTTAGTGGTAAATTGGATTGGAAGGGGATGGAGTTTCATGCAGGCATGTTTAAAGAGAAACAATCTAGGCTTTTCATTTAGACTAGTATAATACTTCAAAACTCCCATGCATATAATTATACCTCTAATCTCTGGACAGGCCCTGTTTTTTTTTTTTTCTCTCGAAATATCACAATGCAACATCATACCATATCGGACGTCGAATTCTCATTCTCAATTTTACAGTTCAAATAAAACCCCACCCACCCCCAGGGGGGGGCATTCCTCCTGTCTAATTCCCCGCCGCCTTTGTACTCCTCCCACCTGCCAAACGGCGCGACCAGCATAGTGATAAAATTTGAATGGCCCAACACGCAACTCCCGAGTGACACACTGTGACTAGCAAAGACCATTTATTATCAATGATAGCTGTAAAGTACAATCACCTTCCTCTCCTCCCCGGCCCCAAACCGACCATCCAATAATCCCCCTAGCCTAGAAATTCACAAAGTGAGAATAGGGAATGAGAATAAAGTACAATACAGGAATTCCCCGTTATCACATATGCCCCAGGGATAGAAGAAGGAAGTGAGAGGAATGGAATGAGCTATATACTCGAGTATGAACTAAACCCTAACTGAGCTAAACTAAACGCCTCAACGACTAACCAGGTCCTCACGCACACAACCTTACATCCGGGATGAGTAGAGTATGCAAACAGAGCAATGAAGAAAGAGTATAAAAAAAAAGAGACTTTCACATCAGAGCACCAAAAAGACGAAGGAGTAGCCAAGAAGAGGTGGGAGAGCAGGTATGTGTAAAGCAAAGTGAGTGTACGGGGTACAGGAATATGCGCTAACAAAAAGTAAAAAGTGAAATCAAAAGTAAAAATAAAAAAAACAATGAGCTTATACCCAAGTCCACAACTCCATTCAGTGTATGCAGCGAATCCTAGGAGTGATCGGTAAAACGAGGAGCTTGTTATGAGTGGTGGGTTTGGTCAACTCTCGATGTAAGGTGTGACAAGAGTCCTTTGGGGTAGGTATTGTTGTAACGATCTACACTGAATACCACAATCTGCTGTGGAGTGGCTTTTTGAGTCCAGCAGAGTAGTTGATTGAACTCGTCCTCCAACTCCCTATCCCCACTTCCATTCACAATTCTGGTTGCCCTACAATCTATCGCTTCAACCATATGTGGAAAAACTTTCATCCCCTGCTGTCAGCAATAGCAATAGTTCCAAAAGACAGACAAATAAATCAACATACCGAGAAGAGGTTTCGCTTCTTGCCAATGCAAACCATAAAGCATCCGAAATGCACCAGGATACCTGATGAGCCCATTCTCAAGTAGGCACGTATCGCCGACGACATCCCCATTGTGTACCTTCTCATTTCCCACCTTAATGACTTCAAGAATCTCGTCATTAATTATACCCTTGCCCTTCAAAAATGTTGCAAAAACCCTCTCTCGTATACCAATGGCAGTCTCCTTGATCGGACGAAGGACTTCATCAGGAAAATGTCTACGGCCCTCCTGGTCCACAATAGTGGGTTTTGGACCATGTGGACCACGGGGACCACAATCCCACTTGGTGGACCAGGAGTGTTCAGGACCTCCCTGAACGTACGTAAAACATTTTCCTGATGTTTAAGTTCATTCTCCTGGTTGTTCAGCTTTTTCTCAAGGGCTATCGACTTTTGTTTCTCAGCGTTGTACTTGTTTTTCTCGGCTTCGGACTTCTTTTGGATGGCTTCAATCCCTGCTATCAGGCGTTCAATCTGCGTTTCCATTCCCCCAACAGATAGTAAAAATGAGCTGCCGCTTGGATTAGCGTATGCCATTTCGGTATTGCTCGGTGATCCAATTTCAACCGGCCCCACCGATGGAACTGCTTGGACTAAACGGTGTTTCATCCTTGCGAGTTCGTTCCCTGAATAGTGACTTCCATCGTATTCGCAGTACACTACTCCCAACACCATCTAAAGATTGCACATTGTAAGGATAATAAGTTCTGGGAGACGTATTATTCACAAGACACTTACTATGATCTTCACAATCGCAGCCAAGAAGACAAAAAACAATGGACGTTTGGCTCGGATTGTAATTGAAAAATACGGACGGTTTGATTAAAAGCAATTTCACGCAAGCTATTGGTGAAGAAAAAGAGGAGGAAGGGAGAGGAGAATAGGCGTTCTCAAGTGGGCTCCCCTCGCCCTTCAGTTATATAAGAAAGATTGGAGCATGCTCTCACTTTTCCGGAGCTAACTTTAAGATCTGATAAGCCAAGAGATAAGATCGATCTCTAAACCCCGCCCTATTACCCGGATGAGAACTACCATGGTGCATGGCATTGCGGGAAAGGAAAAACCGAAAATCGATAAATCTTACCATCAAACATCGTGATGGCTTCGGTATACAAATCCGTGTCGAAAACCGGTGCAAAACCCCGCTCATCGGACGAATCGGATAAGAAGAATAAACAACGAGTTCTAGTCTTGACCTCCCGCGGTGTCACGTACCGGTTCGTCTCTCTCTCTCCCAATCCCCCACACCCCTCGTGATGAAACCTGTTCACGACTAAATGAAAGTTGCGATTCAGTCACCGACACCTACTCAATGACCTAGTAGCTATGCTCCCACACAGTCGCAAGGATGCAAAACTAGATACCAAATCAAAACTCTACCACCTGAATGAGATTGCGGACCTCTATAACTGCAATAACATCCTCTTCTTCGAAGCGCGAAAACGTCAAGATCTCTATGTATGGCTGAGTAAAGCACCGAATGGACCGTGCGTCAAGATGCATCTTCAAAATTGTTTGTTTTCTCTCATATCTACCCCCTTCCATCCCTTAACCTCCGTTCGTACGTCGAGTTGAGTGAACTAATGGGGGATGGGAAAAAAACAAAAAGTGCACACAATGGAAGAACTCCATTTCACTGGAAACGCTCTCAAAGGCTCTCGCCCGCTTCTCAGCTTCGACGCAACCTTCGACGCGACCCCCGCTATGCAATTGATAAAAGAGATGCTTCACCACACCTTTGGGGTCCCCAAGGGCGCACGGAAGAGCAAGCCATTCACAGACCATGTGATAAGCTTCACCATCGCCGACGGGAAGATCTGGTTCAGGAACTACCAGATCTCTGAGGCGGAAGTGGCTAAGAACGTCGATCCCGATGCTCCAAAGAGTAAGGCTGTTGAGACGGAGCTCTCATTGGTGGAGATTGGTCCGAGATTCGTTATGACGCCGATCGTTATCCTTGAAGGCTCGTTTGGTGGGCCGGTTATCTACGAGAACAAGGAGTTTGTGTCGCCCAATGCTATCAGGGCGGATATCAGGAATCGGAAGGCGCAGAAGTATCATGTTAGGACGCAAGAGAAGACCAAGAGGGAGGTTAAAATGAAAGTATTGGGGATTGAGGAGGGTAGGGAGAAGGGGGAGCTTGATGACGATGTATTATTTGCTTAGGCTAGGGGAAGCAAATTGATGTATTATAGACAATTTAGCAAATGCCGTGTGATGAAAGGCTGGTCTCTTTTTTGAAAAAGCGTGACTGTTGGCCTGTAACGTACTGTACCATCTTCACCAATTATCTGCCTTTATAGCCCACTTTTATCCTCCCGTACCCATCTCTCCCCTACCACTCTCTCACCCACCTACAGCCTCCCCTTCCCTTCCTCTCTCCCTCCTCTCCCTCCTCTCAACAAAGCACCACTTCCCAAACACCCCTGCAACATCTGTACTCCTATCGCCACCGACTAAAACTGGTACCTCAGCCCCCCACCACTCCTCCCCATCCCCATCCTCATCCCCACCCTCTTCACCCTCCTCCTCAACAGCCCCCTCTCCAAAAACCCATCCACACCCCGCGACCTCTACCACCGCCGCAATCCCCCTCCCAATCCCCCCAGCCCACCACTCCGCACTCCCCGCCGTCCAGTGTGCCCGGACAAGTCCCCACACCGCCAAAACCCCAACCTCCTCCAGGCCCTTGTCCTGCAAGCTCGCAACCGTCGCGCGGAATAGAGGCGGTGTTGGCGCGAACGCGACAAGGATGTTGCGCGCAGCAGAGATAGTCTGAAGTGTTCGGGGGAGACGTAGGAATGGTGGCATCGTTGTCGCCGTTGCTGGGGAGGGAAGGCAGATGATTAGGGATATTCGGGAGTGTGGATAGGTTGTTATTAGGTGGGTTATGAAGGCTGTGGGCGAGGGGTGGGTTTTTGCATGGCGGGGGGACATTTTTCGGGTATGGTGGGGTGGGGGGGATGGATGGATGGTGGGAGGTTATCTGTAAGTTAAGCGCCGGCGTGTATTGTGGGTAGTTGTGCGCGGGTGTTGTTCATGTAGGGGTGGGAATCGGCATGTTTTTACTTGTCCAATGATACGAGTCGTGGGGTTGTAATTCCCACGGATTTTTTTTTTTTTTGCCATATATTTGGATACTTCTTGCCTGGGACAAATAACTAACTAGAGATAACATGACAAGAGGTTGAAAATTAGGCATAAAGCTAAAACTCCTCATCTTGTAATACCAGTAACTCAAATTGTGTCCACCCCTCGCAGCTCTTGACACAGGGATGCGAGAAAGGAATAACTCTTTCAAGTATCATTCGCTTTGCATTTACTCTCGGCAGCACTCTATCAGTGCTTCTCTATCATGCCACCATTTATTTTTCCCAGTCTCCGTTGGGGACTACAAAGGCAACGGAATATTGCTATTAATATATAGCATCTGTGACCTCCGGGCTCATTTAAAACCTTGTTTTAACGACATTGTTTGTGGGCGTCAAAGTCCGAACAAGCAAACAACTTGTGAGTGGTCATACAACATCACTCGGTTTCTGATGTAATGGCATAATACTTATTCCTTCGTCAGTGTGATAATAATTATTATACCAATTATCATAGAACTATGGTACTTCTAGATTGTAATAGACACGCCTAATCAGAGTAAGACAACAATCACACCTTCATCCGATCCAGCTTGAGCGGAGCCATGTTCAGCTGGGCTGGAATCCTGTTTCCAAAATCATTTCTATTCTCAAACCCATCTCCTTGCCGCCTTGCCTTGCCGTAGCTTACACGTTGTTAGGGTACTTCATCTGCTCTTGCAGTAAAGCACTTTTTCCCCTGGGTTTTTTAATCTCCGCTTCGATCTTGATCATCCTTTATATACTGGTACTTAGGTAATTGCTATGTCCTTGGTTTTCCCTTCCCAGTAAGGTCTACGGTATGATAGCAGTCTCTTTTTTTTCTTTTCTTTTCTTTTCTGTCCCTGGAATGGGGGGTAAGGGGCTGTGTTTTTGTTGTGTATTCTTGGCACACCTTCCGGAGAAGGGAATTTCTAACAACACAGTACATACACGATTCAGCTAAGTTATTCAAATTTCTACTGCACAAGTATGAGTATGATACGGTAGTCTAAAGTTAGTGGTGATCACAATGTGACTCATCTACCCGTCCAGGTTGCTAGTGCGGGCTTAGAGTCAGTCTTTGTCTCCTCCTCCGGCCTTCATTCAGCCATTCTATCCGCGGGAAGGTTCAAATTTACGCCGGGGGGGTGCTGCACCAGCACCTCCCTCGATCCGCTCATTTACCATGCTGGCTGCGACAGTATGGGAAACTTTGAGGTGAAAATCTCGGGGTTATAAAAGCGGAACATAACGAAAGCCGAAGGCCGATATTTCTCGCTTCTCTATTGTGCTCTTACAGATATTTTTTGCTTAATTGATTGTTGACTGATTATAGAACGGACCTCGGTAGTCTCACAGACTCCGTGTGGGGGCGGTGCTAAGCTAGGGTAGGCAATACCGTAATGATGGCATGGGCAATGTGAAGAAGACATCATCCACTACCGCTGTAACGACATTACCAGAAGGATATTACGGCCACTAATATTCGAGCAGCTACATACCGGTACGAGTTTGCATCCTAATCCTCAACCCAAGTAAGATAGGAATAATACAGGTTCCGGGGGCCTTAACTTATATCCTTTACGAGATTCCATACCAGTATCATACTAAACACTGCTCTTGGAGGGAGAAAATCTCGCGCAAGATAGTGTCATGAGGGGTCCAGCTGCAATAATATCTATCATAATACTAACATCGGCCACACCGACAACATTTTCACCACATTTACTTTGCCTGTGCTCCGCCAAGCCTGCTCGGACAATGCTTTTTTATCGCTACACAAGTATGATAAGAAATACTTGGTCGCAGTGAACAGTGGCGTCCCTCACGGATTGATTCCGAAAGGTTTCTCCATGATACCGGTACTGGTAGCGTGCCCGTGTTTGCTACAGTACGGTGCCAGTATCGGTAATCTAGTTGCGCGCACTATTCAGATAAGCGGCGGAAAACACGGCACCCATGCTGGGACAGTCTTCCGGAGATAGCGGATCATACTCGTAGACAAGTACCGTAGCGGTATCATAAAGTAAGGTAGTCTTGTATGATACCTGTATATATCTTTCACAAATCTACTTTTCAGCATTTTCGTATTCCAATTTTCCCACCGGCAGCAGCATGAATATGATATGACATGACGATTGTTTTCTCCAATAAAATGTCTTTTTTTGAAAGTTTAGCTGAAGTGTGAAGGTCGCACAAAGGGAACACCAGTCCCGATAGGGTTAATCCAGTCCAATAAATTTGCACTTAAGAGACGGAAGGTTGCATCTCCGATCAGACCCTGTCGGTTTTTTCGGAGGGTATTCTAATCTTGTTTCACACATCTTCTTCACCTTCTGCACCTTCTGTGCTGTTCCCACAGATACTCGAGTACTCGTACATTGTACTATCACAGTGTCGGTACTAATACAGTGGACACGATACAAGTGTTTTGTTTCCTCCTGCCAAGGGAGGATAGCAAGGTGGGAGAGAAGGGAGAAATCAAAGAAACAAAGCCAAGCTGTGGGAATTTTATGCCAAGAAGAGATGCATCAGGTATAGTATGATAGAGAAGGAGTCTGAACTTTTGAAGGAAAAGCTTCTCCCAAGACACAATTAGACTACAAGTTAGTGTTACACTGTCACTGTCCATGTGGGGCGGTTGTTTCGGCACCCGAATTACAACTTTTACAAGTACCACGGCTTGTGGTATTTCCGGTCGGTTGGGGCTACTCCCTTTGCGGCAAAAATCCTCAACCCTCTTGGGCTCATCCTCTTCCTTCCTCGAAAGTCCCCCCAAAAGATCATTCTTTGAGCCGCTATTCCGCTCCTTCCTACACCCATTCACACCCACCCCCACCATCCATCCCATTCCCTCCTTCGACTGACTGACTACCCCTCCTCCACTCATTCCTTTCCCCCTGCTTGCTCTCTCCCTGGCCTGATCTCTTTTGCCAAAATTTCCCCGCCCCGAGACCTCTCTGATTCACTTGTTCCAAATCCAACCCGAGCGGCTGCACCGACAAAAAAAAAACTGCCGTACCTTGAACATCAACAAACAGTTACTGAACTGCAAGGCGGAAAAAAAAAAAAAAAGGAAAACCAGTGTTCCAGCATCAGCTTTTCGGGTAAATAACGAGACCTACGGTAGCTCGTGTCTTGTTGTTGAGAGGGAAAAATACTGAAAGGGGGAAAAAGAATAAGCTTTTAGGAATCTTTGGAGGTCGTGGGGCATAAAGTTAGAAGTCCAGATTAGGAATTAAATGTTCTGTTACGATCGAGGAAACAGCTCAAGTCAACATCAACCATACCCAATTGACTCTCTCAACGGAAACCCCCTTATGGCTTCTCAGGATCAGGCTAACAACAAGTTAAATAATGGCGGCCAGGAAAAGGATGTCATACCAACCACTGTTTCCTTCCGTGAGAATACGGAAACCGTTCCCACCTTCATCTTCCCTGAAGGCCACCACTCTCCAGACGATCTATCGGAGGTGAATCGACAGTTTGACATCCCCTCCGCTGACTTTCAAGAGTCGTCTCTGCAGCAGCGGAGGTTGAGTCTATTCGATTACACTCCCTTTTCCCTGCCTCCATCCAGAGTACGTTTCCCCCACACGCACCCCCCCCCCCCCCCTTCTACCACCCCTGCATACCTCCCCTGGGGACTGGGAGCACGTTTCGCTGCTTCTGCAGGGCCAAGCACCGTTCGGGGGTTTGCTCAACAAATATTAATCTGTCATGGGTTCAAAACTGACAAACCATTTTGGAAATTTGCTGTTATAGGTGCCAACCATTGAAAGTGCCCTTCCTCCTCCCGCCTCTTCTACTGCTCCCAATTCAACTTCCTCCCCTTCTCTTCAAACACCCCATTCAGATTCAGAAACCCCCATCACTACTGTGTCACGAAAACTGATGCATTCACCACCGCTTACTCCTGCTTCTACTCATGATCGGGGCCAGTTTAAGCATACACGTTCGGAAGAACTTCGGGTACCCGGAAGTCAAACTTTAAAATTAGCCACGGGAGACCCGGCAACTATGACCCCGCAAACATCCCCACCTCGGCCCGGATCTACAGCAACTGCATTGTCGAGACTAGATGCAGAGGGTAATAGCTTAAGACCACATTCGTCAGGTTCATCTCAGCCCGGTTCGATTGATGCCGAATCTTCTCAAAGACACAATGCAACCTTCACCATTGGACCCCCTGAAGGCTCCGAGTCATCCTCGCGGGACAATAGCCCTTTGGATACGCCTACAGAATCTGGAGCTCGCACACCTACCTTCCAACCACCTTCGAGACCCTTTACCCCAGCCGGTGAATTTGATGATCCTTATGCCCGAAGCAAACGGCCTCCTCAGTCGAAGAAGTTGGAAGATATTGAGCCTCGATTTAAGTTTGGAAAGGGAGGCCGACATCATGGCTCGAGTTCGAGTCTTTCCTCAGTCGCCGGAGAAGCTCGGTCAGATAAAAAGCATCACTCTCATTTCTCACTTCACTCACTTGGAAAACATCATGACGACAGTTCTTCCAGTCTCACTTTGGGAAGCAAAAAGGGTTCCATGTCCGACCTAAAGAGGTTCTTCAGATCATCTCAGAAACGATCTCAGTCACCCAGTGCTAGCTCCATCCGAAGCTCCAAATCTTCCGTTAGCCAGGTCTCGTTAGCGGCACCGTTTGCTGATGACAACGGTCTTGCGAAGAAGTATGGGCGTTTTGGAAAAGTGTTAGGCTCAGGGGCTGGTGGCTCTGTGCGTTTAATGAAGAGATCCAGTGACGGCGTTACATTTGCTGTGAAAGAATTTAGAGCTCGACATTCATACGAATCCGAGCGAGAATATGCAAAGAAGGTGACGGCGGAGTTTTGCATTGGTTCCACTTTACATCATGGCAACATTGTGGAAACATTGGACATTGTCCATGAGCGAGGGAAATGGTACGAAGTTATGGAATATTGTCCATACGACCTCTTTGCAACAGTTATGACAGCCAAGATGTCTAGGGAGGAGGTGGCCTGCTGTTTCATGCAAGTTTTGAGCGGGCTTACCTACCTTCATAGAATGGGGCTTGCTCACAGGGACATGAAGCTGGACAATGTGGTGATGAACGAGCACGGTATCCTAAAGATCATTGATTTCGGGAGTGCCAGTGTTTTCAGATATCCCTTTGAGAATGATATCGTCGAAGCTCATGGTAATTTTCCCTTGCAGATCTTTTGAATTGCTTTTTCTGACCTATTTTTAGGAATTGTCGGATCGGATCCGTATCTTGCGCCAGAGGTATGCAATGACCTGAAATATGATCCTCAGCCTGCAGATGTCTGGTCCCTCGCCATTATTTACTGCTGCATGACTCTCCGAAGATTTCCTTGGAAAGCCCCTCGGCAGTCGGATAACTCGTTCAAACTATTCTCCATGCCCCCAGACTCTTCTAGTGGTCTCAGCACTCCGGCCCCATTACCAACCTCTCGAAATCACCAGAATAACCGTCCTTCTGCCCCTGTTGATCAAGCTGCCTCTAAGGAACCCCCAAAAGGTTTAGAAGGGACGACCTCAAACCCAGCTCCTTCTGCCGTCCAGGGATCTGGCCAGCAGATTAAAGGTCCACACCGTTTGCTAAGGCTGTTGCCACGGGAGTCTCGTCACATAATCAGCCGTATGCTCAGCTTAAATCCCAAAAAGCGGGCCACACTGGAGGAGATCTGGAACGATGAGTGGATTCAAAGCATATCCTATTGTCAGCAGGAAGAAGGTGGGAAAATCACCAAGGCAGTGGGGCATGAGCATGTACTGGAGGGGCAGTCCGGCGGGAGCAATCTTAGCTCAAGAAAGAGCACAAAGTGAGCAGCCAGTGTGGGGGGAAATGATAATAGCATGGGGATCATGCCGAGATGTTAAGCCATGAATGTATCAGTGCTTAATACGGCACTAAGCAAAAGAGGAGCTATATTTTCCTCGCCTCCCCAACTTTTAGTAGACTAGACTTTTTCTTCGTGCAGGCCAAACGCAAATACATTTCTTTTGGCCCAGTATTAATGGCTTCTATCCGGCACTGTGTTTTTTTTTTCTTTTTTTTTCTCATTCATCCTCATCACGAGCATTGATATTTTCCATTCCGTTTCATTAATTTACTCTTGTATTTGATAGGTAGCGTGGGTGATTAGAACGTTTTCTCATGGTTTTCGTCGCATTAGTTATATTTACCAATCTCTTTTATTGCCTTCCTTAGACGGTTATATTTAATTTAGATCACCGTACATGTTTAACATTGGACTTGCCATTTTGTAACTTGTAGCCCAGGATGGATGATTTTTCGTGATGGCTTCAGTGGGAAAAGGTTTTTCCCCTCAACCTCGGCTTTTGAGGAGAGCTCGCTCCATGCCTAGGCTCGCACTCGATTTTTTTTTCTTGCAATGAATACCGTAGAAATTGCGGTGGTGGAGAGTGGCGGTATGTATCCTAAGTTCTAGAGGGTTCTTCTTCTGTTCCGGGTTAGGACTCTGTCAACGCAAACTTTTAAGTGAATCTTTCTTGTTACGCAACCGGCCAGTTGCTGCACTCATAAGGACCCCTCCATCTCTTTCGGACTCCACCTCTTTCCTTCATCCCACCACCACCACCCCCACCGCAATAGATCACAACAACAACCTCCTCCTACTTTTCGCTCTCTTTCATATCTTTTACCCATAGTATTTTGTTTTTCTCTTCTGAAGGGATTTTCATTGCAACCTCTTTCAACATGGTTCTTCCAAGAATTGTCCGTGCGGTAAGTTCTTTTCTCCGGTTGATTTAGTACGCAATTTTTTTCTTTTCTTTTCCCGGCAGCAATGATGGCTTGAAACTGACCACCATTGTTTGTCTCATGTAGATCCCCCGAACAACGGCTGCATTGAGACCTACACTTCTGCGGAATGCCGTCAGACCACCCATATCCGCCTTTGCGAGGTTTAATTCCTCAATGTCAGAGACAGAGAAAAAAGTTGAGCCACCGGTTATCGGTATAGATTTGGGTATGCTTGCATCCGCGTCAATGTGCTCATGGATTGAGAAATTGTTTGCTAATAGTGCCCAAATACTAGGCACAACAAATTCGGCTGTATCTGTGATGGAGGGGAAGACTCCTAAGGTAATTGAGAACTCTGAAGGCATGTTCCCGTCACTCGGAAAAATTTTCGTTGCATGGCGAGTTAACGGGATTGTGTCCTAGGCGCACGAACAACCCCATCAACCGTTGCCTTCACTGCGGATGGTGAACGATTGGTCGGTATCGCTGCCAAACGTCAGGCCGTGGTCAATCCTGAAAACACCCTCTTTGCCACCAAGCGATTGATCGGAAGAAAGTTCACCGATCCCGAGGTTCAAAAGGATATAACTCAGGTTCCATTCAAGATTATCCAGCACAACAATGGTGATGCCTGGGTTGAGGCCCGTGGCCAGAAGTATTCTCCTTCCCAGATTGGGGGCTTCGTTTTGCAGAAGATGAAGGAGACTGCCGAGGGATACCTTAACAAGCCTGTCAAGAACGCTGTTGTCACTGTTCCCGCTTACTTCAATGACTCCCAACGTCAGGCTACTAAGGACGCTGGCCAGATTGCTGGTTTAGAGGTCCAGCGTGTTGTCAACGAGCCCACCGCCGCCGCTCTGGCCTATGGTATTAGCAAGGAGCAGGACCGTGTCGTCGCTGTCTTCGATCTCGGCGGTGGCACCTTCGATGTCTCCCTCATGGAAATCCAGGGGGGCGTCTTCGAAGTCAGGTCCACCAACGGTGATACCCATCTTGGTGGTGAGGACTTCGATATTGCGGTTGTCCGTCACTTGGTCTCCCACTTCAAAAAAGACACCGGTATCGATCTCTCTGGTGATCGTATGGCTATTCAGAGGATCCGTGAGGCCGCCGAGAAGGCTAAGATGGAGCTTTCTTCCACCCTTCAGACTGATATTAACCTTCCTTTCATTACTGCCGATGCCTTTGGGCCCAAGCATATCAATATGAAGATGACAAGATCGCAATTCGAGTCTCTCGTCAGCCCCTTGATTGAGAAAACCATCGAGCCTTGTCGTAAGGCCTTGAAGGATGCCGGTCTTAAATCGACTGACATCCAGGAAGTCATCCTCGTTGGTGGTATGACCCGTATGCCAAAGGTTGCTGAGACCGTTAAGCAAATATTCAGACGCGACCCTACCAAGGCTGTTAACCCAGATGAAGCCGTATCTATTGGTGCTGCCATTCAGGGCGCTGTCCTTTGCGGTAAAGTTACCCACCTGGTTCTGCTCGATGTTGCTCCCTTGTCTCTCGGTATTGAGACTCTCGGTGGTGTCTTTACGCGTTTGATCAACCGCAACACCACAATCCCCGCAAAGAAGAGCCAAGGTAAGAAAATGCCACCTCCCAATGCCAGTTATTATTTTACTAATATACCTTAGTCTTCTCCACTGCTGCTGATTTCCAGACCGCCGTCGAGATCAAGGTTTACCAGGGTGAGCGTGAGCTAGTCCGTGATAACAAGCTCCTTGGTAACTTCCAACTTGTTGGTATTCCTCCGGCCCATCGCGGTATTCCTCAAATCGAGGTCACCTTCGACATTGACACCGATTCCATTGTCCATGTTTCTGCCAAGGACAAGGCCACCAACAAGGACCAATCTATCACCATTGCCTCCGGATCTGGTCTCAGTAAAGAAGAGATCAAATCTATGGTCGATGACGCTGAGAAGTACCAGGAGGCCGACAAAGAGCGCAAGGATACCATTGAGAATGCTAACCGTGCTGACTCCGTTGTCAATGATATTGAGGCTGCCTTGAAGGAACATGAGAGCACCCTAGACAAGGCTGAGGCCGATGCCATCCGGGAGAAGATCACCGCCCTCCGTGAGACCGTTACTAAGGTTCAGACCGGAGACAGCTCAATCAGACCTGCTCAATTGAAAGAGCAAACTGATGGCCTCCAGACCGCATCCTTGACTCTATTTGACAAGATACACCGTGCCCGCTCTGATGCAGCTGACCAATCTCAAGACTCCGGTTCTTCAACCGGTTCTTCGACCGGCCCTGAGGGTGGTGAGAAGAAGGAGTAAAATGATGAATGATGTGGATTTCGGAACGCAGTAATGATGGGAGACAAAAGTTAAAAACTCACGAGGCATAATAATTATTATTCTGGAAACCCGAGTGATGTCTGTTTTTTCCTTAACTAGATCTCTGCTTCTTTTCTTTCCCCTATTCTTAAATTCATCCAATCTTTTCACTAGCATTCTTGTATCTCCTTTTTTTCCCCTTAGCATATCATCGCTCTCACGGTCGGTTGCTCAAAAATCTCCCTTTTTTTTTTCTTCCTTTTTTCTTCCTTTTTTCTTCTTCCAAAATCTTCTTACTCCTTCTCGAAGCCTCTGGGCCGAAGGTATGTCTATACTAAGAAAAACTATCTCCGCTCTGTATTATTACAATTGGATGTTTATATCATTTCACATCACTCCCTGGTGCCGTATTCTCCTCAATCTCACGCATGCGATGCTCTACCGGTGCTCCAGTAGTAATCTCACAGAGTACAGTACTCGAGTACACGAAAACGGAAGTGAATTAATCGATAGCACTTGCAACCGTCTGGTTAGCCGGCATACTGTAAAATGTTTTTCCACATAGCGGGCACCCGGTAGAACGGATACCGGTACTGCTAACAAAATGCTTTGATCTACGGGTACGGTTCGAAACCACGCGACCCGCCAAACACGATCAATGAATGGCGAATGCTCGTTACTCTGAGGGCTCGCTTGGTAGGGAAACATTACCTTACAGTATGATAAGTTATGGCATCCTTACTCACAACCATTCACTGCCACCCCAAAGCAACGAATAGTCTATTATATTATACTAAAAAAAAGTGTATAATACGATATTATCACAAACCACCCAAGTTTTTTTATTTTTTTTATTTTTTTATTTATCATAACAATATCATTATTATTATAATTATAATATCCATCAACCCCCCCCTCCTCCTCCTCCACCCCCGATCAACAACCCTAACTTTAGGAACCAACTCCTTCAACCTCCGTTTATCCTCCTCGCTAGGCACCAAGTCGAATTTCTCCTCGGCCACGTTCGTTAAGAAGAGGCCTAGACCTGCGTAGAGAATCACACCGCCACCGATGATTAGGCGGGTTTTTGGGGGTAGGGATTTGTAGAATCTGTTTATTTATTTATTTTATTTTTTGTTAGTTTTGGTTAGAGGATGGGGTTTGGGGTTTGGGGGGAAGTTATTACTGCCAGATTGGCATTTGTTTGGTGGGTTTTTTTGTCGGGTTTTCAGAGGGGTTGGTTGGGTGGTATTGTAGGTTGGTTGGGTGGTTGGTTGGTGGGGGAGTGGAGTGGAGGGGTTGAGATGTGGTATCGTAGATGAGGATAATGCTTGACTTGACTTGACTTGACTTAAGTGCGATGGCAACTTGATGTTTAGTCGGAGTTCCATCCATCCATCTATCTAGTAGAGCCTCCCAGGCCAATCTAAATCAGACCTCCCCCCCTTTTTTTTTATTTATATTTTACACCCAGCATATCGTATCATACATCGCCATCACCATAATAATAATCATCTATTGACCTTTATCCCGATTGTTTTCGCCTGAGCAATCACACAACCGGCAAGTGCCTTCAAGCTTATTCCGGACAATCGCACTTCCTAAAGATACACCACCCCCCACCACCTCGGTATAAGCGCCCTTCCTTCCTTCCTCCTACTATCTTCCCCTCCGCAAGATGGGATGAACACTCACAGTCTGCTTAATCAAAGCAATCTCATAAACATGCTTCAAACTGACTTCGCCAACCCATTCCTTCCCCGGGTTGCTGGCACCCTTCATTTTGCCCTTCTTATCGAGTGGTATAGCTGCGGCCTTCTTCAGCAGCCAGGAGGTTGGAGGAGTGCGGACATCGAAGGTGAATGAGCGGTCTGGGCGGACGGTTATGCGTACTGGGGTTGGCGTGCCCTGGGGAGGGGGTAGCTAGTTAGTTGCTGTGTGTATGTGTGAGGGAGGGATGGATGGACGGAGGGAGGGTGTATGCACAAGTGTCATGTATGATGTACGAGCATTAAATTCCTAAATAATCAATCGAGTTAGGGGGAAAAAGGCTTATTAGAAACTTGTATAGAAACTAGGGGGATTGTAAGTGGGGTAAGGTTAGAGAGTATATAGTAAGTAAAAAGCTCACTTTACAAAAATCCATTGACTTGACTCCCCTACTACCCAATGCTGGACCAACCGGTGGTGAAGGACTCGCTTGCCCTGCGCCAACGATGAGTTTGACGATTTGGTTCTTTTGTGGAATTGCTCGGGACATGGTTGTTGTTGTTGTTGTTGTTGTTTTCCCTTTTTGCGATTGCGGTGGGGCTCTTACGATACTGTATTCTTGATTATAATTAAAATTTTGCACTTATGTGGTTGTTTGCGGCTTTTCACTCAATGATAGAAAAGGGGGGGTTTAGGGCTTAGGGCTGAAGTGTGGGGTTCAACTTTTTTTGCAAAATGGATTTTTCTTTCTTCCCAATTGAATCTTTTAGGGCCAGTTTTTTTTTTTTTGTTAGAGATTTGGGTGCTCGTGGTTTTGTTGATTGTTTCCATTATACATAGTTTTAGGGAGGTTACCGGTACTTGAATTTTGTACAGTTATTTGAGGGCGAAAGAGTGTACCGTATACAGAAGAGGCATCGAGCTTCTAGGTACCCGTACAATACGGTAACTTAGGGGGGAAAAACTTAAACGCAGGTTCATTATGTCAACTGTAGATCTGCCGCCATCCCCCCGTACCGTACTCGAGTACGGTAAGCTCTTACAGTAGTCCCCCCGAGACTTGGCGTTTCCACTTTACCTTCGGAGAACCTCCTCGTCGTGCCCTATCGTTTCTATGAAATTGTTAGGTTTCTTTTTTTTTTTTTCTCTTCTACCCTACTCGCCGACCATTCAATTCTCTCTCCAACGGTGCGCACCTTACTTCCTCCTCCTCCTCTTCCTTCTTCTCCTCACCTCGACTCTCCTCTCCTGGACAAACAGATAAACACGCGGATCTATCGTCCATCTAACCTTCCGCTAGCTGCAAACAACCATTCAAGCGGTCGACAAAGGTCGCCCGCTTTCACCGAGCTATTGACGACGACTACCGTTCCTGGCCAAGCAAAGAAGCAGAAAACTAAAACAAGGTTATTAAACTTAGCAATTATGCCTCCTAAGAAGCGCTCTACGGTACAGCCCTCTTCAAGGGTAACCAGGTCCTCGACGAAGTCAACTCCTCAAAGACTTGCTGATACTCAATCGAGCATCCCAGCCCCCCTCCCCAGCCGAGCTCAGCCTCTGCGTCTGCACCCACAGATAGGAACGCCACCGGCCTCAGAAAGAGGAAACAAGTTGTGATCGACCCTATCTCCTCCGGCAACTCCGAACCAGAACGAGAACCAGACGGTGCTACAATGGGGAACTCGCAGAGCAGACACAAGAAGCGTAGGCAGAAGGAACCACCCGCTGCGAAGCCGACAAAGAAGTTTGCAAAGAAAACCAAGGCTGTGAGCTTCCGTTTTGATTTTTTTCTCCTGTCGTGTTATTTACTCTTGTCATTTGCTCTAAGAAGCTTGGAGATTTTATTCCTGATGTTAGTTCTTATATAGACTCGTGCTCCTTCCCCCGATACTGTTCTTACACGTTGGTTCGATGAGCTCAAAGGTGTGTGTGTATCTGAAAGGTTATTATGAGAACTTGAATTCAGGGACTGATTGATCATTCTTCAGGCGATACTGACGAGATAATGATAACGGACTCAGTCCCATGGATGGAATCACTTGGTGTGTCCCCGGAAGGGATCGCCTTCTGGGTAATTGCCTACTGGTGTGCAGCGGAAGGAAGGGGTGCCATTAGGCTTAAAGAGTTCATGGAGGGCATGAAGGCTTTAGGGTGAGTTTTCCGTGAAGGTTTGCCGGACAGGAACTATGCTAACGGTTCATTATTATTAGTATCGACTCCAACAACTCCCTCAGACGCCAGCTTCCGACCCTTCTGCGAGATGTAGCGCCTGGAAGCGATCGGTTTCAAAAATTCTATTGGTTCTGCTATGAGTTTTTCAAGGCTGCCGACGCAAAGTATTTACCCTTGGACATGGCATGTGAGATGTTTACCGTCCTTCTCGATGAAAGAAGTTACAGCACCAAGTGGACGCCTCCAGCCGAATCAAACAGCTCTCTGAAGGTGAAGCAACCTATAACTTGGGAAAAGTTTCCCCACAAACACGCATTCCTAGAATTTCTCGGCTCGACTCCACCACCCACAAAGGTAATTACAAAAGACCAATATAGGCAATTTATTCCGTTCAACGAGCAGGTGGACACCGATTTCAAAGGTTATGCCATAGAAACCAGTGTTTGTAAGCATTCCTCTCTCTTTTACCCTGCACCCGAGGTTTGACTTGTGTGTAATTTTAGGGCCATCTTTGTTCGATCAATTTGTCACTTGGAGTAAGGAGAAACAGCCAAAGGATGAGAATTCCATGGATCAATCGGAGCTGCCTTAGGGTATCGATACGGACACCGGAAATCTACTTCCCTGGCCGTTACCTTCCATGCAAATTCCAACACTATACCTCATGTCTTTTCTTTTTTGTATGTAGTATTCTTACGGATTCTGGGTTCCTGGGTTGCATATCATATAATACTATGAAAGTACCCTTCCTGAGGTAATTGGGGCGATACGGTGTTTTTCTTCATTTCATTTCTTCCTGTCTTTTTCAACAAAAACAATAGTATAATACTGTAGTAAACGGAGGCATGGGTGAATGGGTAAGCGGGCTGCTTGAGATCCCATAATTCATACATGGCGGTCTGGTTTTTTTTAAAAAAAATAATACATGAGGGGTATCCGATAGTGCAATTAAGTTAAGTGATATACAAATACATGCGCCAAAACGCACCTTACTGCGATTTCAAAACATCCTCCAACATTGATCGTGCCTTGGCTTCTCGTTTGTCAAAGACTTTGTTAAACATTGCTGGTATTCTGGGAAGTCTGTGAGAGTCTATAGTTTTTTTTTTTCAAATTAATAAATATCCCTTAACTCGCTTACTATACCGTCGGAAACAAAAAAAAAAAACAAGACAGGGGTGGGGGGAGTAAACATACGAACATGATCCTCCGCAAACCTCACCCTCCCCTCACAAATCTCCGCAACCTTCTCCAATAAACCCCTACCAACCCCCTTCCCTCTATACCTCAACCTAACCGCCCACCCATAAATCACCCCCTCCTCCTCTTCCTCCTCCCCGCCGTCCCCACCCTTCTTCTTCTTCTTCTTCTTCTCCTTCTCCCTCTCCCCCTTCACCCTCTCAAAAACCACAACGCCAATAACCTCCTCCCCCCAAAGCGCGCCCACAACCTCCATCTTCCTATCCCCACCCAGTGTAGCCGCCAGCCCACTGCGACTCCCCAACCACTCTGCCCGCTCAATGTAGCCGTAGGTCAAGTATCCGCATGCCGACAGCACGGCGATGGCGTACCCGACGAAGAAGAGGACGGCCATGCTGAGGTGTTCTTGCGTGCGCACTAGTAAGATTGCGGTTAGAAGGGTGGGCGGTAGGGTGAGATGGGGTTGCGAGTAGAGGAGTGAGAGGGTGAGGGTTGAGCGGAGTTGCGCTACTGTGTCTGTTAGGAGGGTGTAGGCTGGGAGGAAGTGTGGGGAGGTTGGGGGGAGGGGGGTGAAGGTTAGGTCTGGGAGGGGGGAGGGGCGGTGGTGGTGGTGGTGATGGAGGTGGGAGTTGTCATGGTGTCGGTCTTTTCGTTGGTGGTAGGCAGGTAGGTAGCTAGGTAGAAAGATAAAGTATAGTATTTTATACTTGCAGTGGTGGGTTTTTGGAAAAGAAGAGGAGGGAATTGTGGGAAGTTAAAAGGGTTGGTTGGTTGGGAGAAAAAGCTTTTTCTCGTGGGGGGGAGTTTTTCCCTTTTCTTTTGTCTTTTTTGTTTTTCTCCATGGCGTAGTGTATGATGAAAGAGGAAGGAAAAGGAAAAAAAAGAAAACTTGGCGGGTTCGTGGCGTGTTATTGGAGCACGTGGGTTGCATGGAGTGTCACTCGAGCGAGGTTTTGACGGTCGGAATTAACTTACTATACCTTATCGCCTCGAGCATACAGTACTATCGGTACTGTAAAGTTGTAATAGTAAGGAGATGTCTATCTAGATGTCGTGATGTTATGATATATCTGCAAGAGAGTTTTTTCATAATATTATAATACTATATATGATAGCTCAGGCAGGGCCCTTGTTCACCCAGCGCCCTGACAAAGATGGTCTACCGTACTGATATTTCCGGGTATGATAGATATTATAAACCTATGATATAAAGCTGCCTACGGTATTCAACGCTAGGTATCGTATATCTTAGCCCTGAGTCTAATACCGTACAGTAAGAACTCGAATAAACTACAGTACAGTAAACGGTCCTTGTGCTAGGTAGGACGTTGGAGTTGCCTCTCTTAGTAAAAGTCTGATGTTTTTTTCTTTTTCTTTTTTCTTTTTTTTCCTTTTTGATCTTGGGGGAAGGACAGATTTTTTGGTTGTGTTTTTGATATAATACCTTTTTTTTTTTTAGAGGAGGAACAGTAATGATACCGGTATTTCGGGGTATGATACCGATATTAAAAGTTATAAAGTCGCGTATTATTCAACGCTAGGTATGATATCGTATTCTTAGATCTGAGTCTGATCCCGGCCTTACAACGGTAAGTTAATCTTTGTCAGGGCCTCAACTGTAGCAAACCGTGAAAACTGGTGCGGGTAGTCCATGTTAGCTGGAGTTTTTTGAGGCTATTAGGGAATTCTGTATAATTTGTCTTGAGAGTTATTTTATGGTTATAGAGTATTATAGTATTATATTGTGTGACCTATCGTGTTGCTGGCGGTTTGGGAAAGTGTCAAATTTATTATTTTCCATCGAGTTCTGTCTTTTTATTGGAATTTGCTTGTTAAAAAGATATCATAGATCAGATTAAGATTAAATTTGTTATCAGTAGGAGCCCGGAGTTCTATTGATGTCTGGGGTTCTGTTGATGGGATGATATGATAACGGGCTTTTTGACTCTTCTAAGTACGATTGTACAAGATTAGATTAGATGGCTCACTTTTTTTATATTTTTATCATAAAAGAAATAAAATAAAAAAAGAGGGGGGATATCAATCGCACCGTACAACGTATTTTACCTAAGTGGGTAGGTTTGGAACTTCCCCAGGTTTCGGATCGTGACGCCAGCAATTGATGGGCCCCTAGTGATACTTGAGCAGTACCTCACTTCGTACGGGGGAGCGTAGGCATTGGAGATTGGCGGTGATCTGGTGGGGGTTTTATAAATGATATTTTTCTTTTTTTTTCCCCTCCCCTTCGTGCAGTAGGGCAAACATGAAGATGGTTGGAGATAAATATTCGTGGGCGCGTTGGTGTACGGGGTAAGATTCTCTTCATTAACTACTTGACTGGTGCTCGGTGGTGATCGCTCGGCCTGAGGTTTCGCCCTGAGAGGTTGCGGCGATATGGATTAATATATGTGATAAATCTCTCATCCACAGTAAAATGGATAGGAAATGCGGAGGAACGGTTGGTCAATGATTGAAAAGATGAAGAAAAAATAATAATCACCAATCGATATATAAATTCGTGGCGATTGATGAGACGTGATTTACTCGAGGGCACGATTGAGGTTGGAGTTGAGAGCAAAATCAGATAAGTACAACTTTATGGATCAATTCAAACTGACCAATGGGAGGAAAGATAAATTGGCTTACGGTTGCTAACACGAATCAGTAAATTTAACAGGTTACCGTTATTCGGCGGACCGGTGCATCGTGAGGGAAAAAATCTCCTAGATTGCCCCTCCGCTTGGGATTGGGATATGTATCAGAGCAGGAAAACCATTCTTTTCGGGGGAAAAGGTAATAAATCGCATAGGGAAAAGAAGACACGTACGGGTACATACAGGATGAGGGTTTGGTGTGAGCTTATCACATTCACATTACCTTCATCAGAGGCAGCAGCAGCAACTTGTGGGAGCTTGGACCCATCCTCTCTCTCGTGCTACCCTTTCAGAGAAGACCGTTTCTGAACATTTTTCCTTCTATGATACGGGATATCACAATGATCGGAGTATTCTGCGAGGGGAGTTGACCAATATAGGGCCGTAGATGTGTATCAGAATTACCAAGTGGGGGAACGTAGAGAATTATCCAGATTGAGAATAAGTCTGGTTCCTGGCTCTAGTTGATCTTGGTGTCGCCCGAGCCTCCTAGACTCGGGGATACCTTAACTTTCTTTCTTCCCTCCTCTCTCTCCTCCTCCTCCTCCCCACCCTGCTAACGACGATCGACGACCGCACCAGTATATATAACAACCTAACACCTTTTCCACATCCCAACAACCACAAACTCCTACTCCACCCTGACCTGCCCTAACCCCTTATCGTAGCCCTCAAACTCTCTGCGGCATGCCTGGGAAGCTGCTGCCTAACCCTCTCGCCATGGCTTCCTCGACCTCAACAGCCGGTGTCACAACCGTCGCCGCATCCGCTCCCGTAGTCATCCCTTCCTCACCATCACCCACCACAAATCTACCTACTACGACAACAACAGCTGCTACCCAACCGCCACCGCCTCCCACACTGCCCTCTCCCACTCTGGAGCTCGCAGCTACCCTTGCTATTGATACCCAGCCAAATACCGACACTTTGGAGACTTCAACCTCAAATATGTCGGTTCAAGATCATGACAGGGACGCTACTGTGGATTCAATTTCGCAGAGAGTCTCAATGACGTTACAAGAGCATGCACAACATGCACAACAGTCGATTAAACAGCAGCAGGATTTGCAGCAGTTACAACAGGTGGCTCAGCAACAGCAGCAGCAGCAGTCTCAAAATCAGCTTTCTTCTCAGCTACAGCCTCAACCGCCACCACCGCCTCAACAGCAACAGCAACAGCAGCGACGGCAGATCCAGCAGCAGATCCAGCAAGAGGCATCACCAGGTCCTAGCGGTGGTCAAGTTTGCAGGTAGGGTTTTGTCATTTATTCGTACATTTGCTTTTTGTTTGTTTATTTCCAAGTTCGAGTTTTTCACCCTTTTTACTTTCCCCCGGGGGTTTTTTATCATTATTCTGGGTTCGGGAATGTGCTCATATCTTCTTGGGTGGGAACGCAAACAGCAATTGCGGCACTGCGCGTACACCTCTTTGGCGCCGCGCACCCGACGGCCAAACTATTTGCAACGCCTGCGGGCTGTATCTGAAGGCTAGGAATCAATCACGCCCTACAAATCTAAAAAGACCTCCTCACGGCTCTACTATAGGCTCTCTTCAGTCTTCGCTAGGGGCCACCTATGTTGCTGCCGACCAGGTCGCTTCGGGAACCTGTCCGGGTGGGGGTAGATGCAATGGGACTGGAGGGGCGGAGGGATGCAATGGGTGTCCTGCCTACAACAATAGAGTCAGCAAAGCAGCACAATTTACTGTGGCAGCCTCGGCGAGTGAAAATGGGATTCCCATGGACCCGGCGCTCACCAGCCAAGACACTGCTTCTCCGTGTCCTTCTACTCCAGCCCAACAGACTCAGCAGCAGCAGCAGCAGCAGCAAACTCAGCGGCAACAAACTCAACAGGCTCAGCAATCACGGCGGGCCTCGCAACCTCAACGACCATCTCAAATCCGTCAACCATACACACAGGCTACGGTTGTTAGGACAGGCTCCCCCACAAATACTACAGTCGTCGTGGCATGCCAGAATTGCGGGACAACCATCACACCGTTATGGCGCAGGAATGAGAGTGGTCATACAATTTGCAATGCGTGCGGTGAGTTATAATAATTTCAGCTTAGCCAATCCTCCCGCGTAGTTTTCTTATCAGATCGTACGATTTGAATTGCAAGAGGCGTTTAATCTCCTCGATTAGCCGAAGCAAGTAACAGTGGACTTCCTTGTTCATGTCGTGTCACCCCTAACCCTTGATGATCTGATTTGATTCGATTGATAATCACCTCACCGCCTGCACATACTCGGGTCAATCAGATATGTTTTTCCGAGGCATTTTTGTCTTGTCTCAAATTCCCCTGTGTGCTTTCTCACTGTGTTTTTGTATTTCTCTTATACTTGATGTATGCATCCTCTTCCTTTTTTCGCTCCTCGTGTTTATTGCTTTTTCATTTTGAGTTTTTGTTGGTAAGATTAGGAAGATAAGATAGGACGATTGCTGATTTGTGCGATGAAGGTCTTTACCATAAACTCCATGGCGTACATAGGCCGGAGACCATGAAAAAGAGTGTTATTAAACGACGAAAACGAGTTGTTATTCCGGTAAATGGAAACAACAATACTGCTCCTGCCCCCGCTCCTGCAGCTGCCCCAGGAAATGAATTTCACCAACAACTCTCGGCGCAAACCCCGACACCTGCTGGCAGGGCAGACTCATTCTCAGTAGTCCAGCAGCAGGGGCAGCAGGGACAGCATGGTCTACAGCCGACTGATGTATCGGATGATGACATGGTGATGACTGACGCGAACGGGAATTCCTTGAGACAACGACAACTGCAACATCCCGATCCTGAGCAGAGACAATACCCCCCACTTGTGGATTTTACAGGCGCTTTCCGTCAAGACAAAACTGATAATAATGCCCCCGCGTCCAGCACTGAAGCGGATTCGAATCAGACATCCATTCCCTCTGATCTGTCCAATTCTTCTGCTGCCGTTCTCGCCCAATTGTCCACTGGCCACCCTTCACAACCACGCAAACGCTCTCTATCCGTTGCGGAGGCTGACGGTGATAATCAACGTACTCATTCTATTAATTCGATATTAAACCCTCACGGCCAAATGAGTAACGTGCCCATCGAACCTAGCCTCCTTGCTCTCGGTACGGGCAGCAGCGAAACCATTCTCACCGAAGAGCAGAAGAAACAGTTGCTCCTCCAACGCAAGAACGATCTCGAGCGCGAGAGCAAACGTATCAAGGCAGAGATGGAAGAGTGCGACCAGGAATTGGAGAAGTTGGAAACTGCAGCGTCTGCCACCCCGGGGGCTGACCAAGTTGTGATCATGGCGAACGGAATTTCCACCGCCGGCGGATTCTAGAAGTATCCGCCGTTGGGATTCGATGTTTACGCCTAGCTCACTTCAACACCTCCCTCGTTACTTCCGAAAACGCCTAGGCGGGGAGAGTATCGAAACAGCGGTAGCGAAATGTATCCTTCAATCTTGGGTCGGGATTTAGGTGGACACAATAGCCTTGGAGGCGTTAGGCCTTTTGCATGTTTTGGCCTTTTTCTCTATTTTTTGTCAACCATTCCTTCTGGGTTCTGGTATGCTCATTGTTTTTTTTTTTTTTTTACTTTTGATTTCATTTTTACTTTTTTGTTGGCGCATGTTCCCGTACTCCGTACACTCACTTTGCTTTACACATACCTGCTCTCCCACCTCTTCTTAGCCACTCCTTTGTCTTTTTGGTGCTCTGATGTGAAGGTCTCTTTTTTTACTCTTTCTTCCTTGCTCTGTTTGCATACTCTACTCATCCCGGATGTAAGGTTGTGTGCGTGAGGATCTGGTTAGTCGTTGAGGCGTTTAGTTTAGCTCAGTTAGGGTTTAGTTCATACTCGAGTATATAGCTCATTCCATTCCTCTCACTTCCTTCTATCCCTGGGGCATATGTGATAACGGGGAATTCCTGTATTGTACTTTATTCTCACTTCCCTATTCTCACTTTATGAATTTCTAGGCTAGGGGGATCATTGGATGGTCGGTTTGGGGCCGGGGAAGGGAGGAAGGTGATTGTACTTTACAGCTTTCATTGATAATAAATGGTGTTTGCTAGTCACGGTGTGTCACTCGGGAGTTGCGTGCTGGGCCATTCAAATTTTATCACTATGCTTGTCGTGTCGTTTGGCTGGTGGGAGGAGTGCAATGGCGGCGGGGGAATTAGACAGGAGGAATGCGGGGAGGTGGGTGGGGTGGGGTGGGGTTTTATTTGAACTGTAAAATTGAGAATGAGAATTCGACGTCCTATTTACCACTAAAGTCGGAACCTGAGCATTATTTTTTTCCTCTTTCACATTAATACAGTCCACCCAGTCACTTCCGAAAAAAAAAGAGTTTCACAAGAGATCCGTTGTTAATTATCTTCCCCGTAGTGAATTAAGTGGGCGTTGTTAAAAAAAAACTTTCGGTAAGGCTGAGTTATGTATAAATTAAGTTAGTACAGTAGCTAGCAGTCGGATTTTAGAAGAAAAGAAATCCACTCACACACACACTCTCTCCTCTTGCTATCATAACCATAGCATACGGTAAGTGAGTGTTTGGATTCCTCGAGCAATCGGATTTGATAATATATGTACAGTACACCCACTCATCATCATTATCATCATCATCATCATACCTGTTCTCATGTAGGTGGATTGTATCGTATCGCATTCTATCATTCATAATTAATACTCCGACAGAACATTTAACGAACAAAAGCAAAACTGCTATGATACTGTACCGTACATACGGTATTACATACAATAACCAGCCGCCAAAAAAATCAACCAGAGCCTCGAGATTTTTTCTGGCTGGCTGGCTGGCTGGTATGCAATAAATACCGTACCGTACGTAAGTAGTTGTATTCACAAACGTCAGAGCATTAATTATAATAAATACGACTACCGTTAAAAATCTCGTCCTTAACGAACTTGGCCTGGGTGGACTATAATAGGACTTTTTTTTTTTTTTTTTTCAAAATCTCTGGTATGATACTAAGAAAAACTAAGCTTTTTGAGAAAATCTTGGAAAAAGGCGAGATGTTTGCAAGGCCTATCTATCATTAATTTAGAAATTTGGTCGATTGTAAAATTGTCCTTAGTCCAGGCCAGTTGTTCGTTAAGGATGAGATTTTACGGTACCGTGGAGATCCAAGTTATTATAATATATAGTATGCTATGCTATGCTATGCTACATACCACCACTTGATAAATAATTATTATCATACACGTTATATTTTTATATGATACTTTTCTGAATTCATGCATGCATGCCCTACGGTAGATAGGCCACGTTCCCTTCGTCCCTTTCTTTTCTTTTTCTTTTATTTTTCCTTCGGGGGTTTCGTATGATACTGGTAAATGCCCTACTGGCGGGTGGGTATCATGGTATCATAGTATGGGATAAAGTATTGATCGTTTGTATTTGATTGGGGTGGTGACGGGGTTTTTTTATTTCTTTTTTAGTAGCGGGAGGGAGGAAGGGAGGGAGGGAGGGAGGGAGGGAGGGAGGGAGGGAGCCTTATTTCCATACGATATGATACGATTGTTATGATATGGAAGGGGTTGGTTGGTTGGGAATTGACTGAATATCGGGTTTGTGTTTGATTGGAGTTTTTTTTTTCTTTCTGTATGTTAACTTAGTAAGTAATCATTCATATAGAAAGGTTGGGTACCCGTATTGTCACCTTGGCGTGATTGTGCTTGTATCATACATACTCTTGGTTGAAAAATTGGGCATTTTGGGGATTATTGGCTTTATTGTCATAGGTGCTCACTCGTGATTTAGATTTGTTGGGCTGGTTTGAAATGGGTACCGGTATGATACGGTAGTTTCTTTTGATCAAGTTCTTTTTTTCTTTTTTCTTTTTTCTTTTCGTGTGTCCTGAGGTTGGCTGACTGGAGAAAATGTTAGGGCGAGTTTTTGTTACTAAGGTACTCCATACTGGGGTTTCGGTGTACCATCACCCACTTTTGTTGTGCATGCTTCAACGACCAATGAACGAGTTAAGCGATAAGGATAAGGAAAGCAGGAAAGGAAAAATAAATAAATTAGCAAACAAAACGCCGACACCACTGCTGTTGCTAGATCGAGCTCAACACCAAGCAAACCGCTCATTAGCAAACCATTCTACCTCCTCAACTGTACTCCCAACTCCAGGCTCATACATCATAATGCTGGGAACCGAGTCTGTCCTCTCGACTATCTGTCCGCCGAGTCCCTTTCCGGCCTCCTCCACTGCCTCCTTCGGGTTCCAAACCTGGACGCACGCAAGACCACACTCTCTCGCCTCAGCCACCGCCGCGGTCAACAAGTCCTTTGCGTCCTCCTTACTGGGCTCGCCTGCAACGCGGAGGATGTGCAACTTCGGCCCGGCCTTTTGAAAGTCATGGGTCCATACGATCCACGCTGAGCCCGAGGCCGTGATTGCGCCTTTGGTGGTGGGAGGGGGGCGATTGGTGATGTTGGCGAGATGCTCTGCGCGAGCAAAGTGCCAATCGAAGGTTTTTGGATCGGGGTGGAAGGAGATGCGGGATTTGAGAGCTGGGGTGGCGGTCAAACTGGCCTTCAAGGCTTTGATGTCCTGGGTGCAGAGGGGAGGGAGGGAGGCGGTTTTCAGCGGGGTTGTCGCGGTTGTGGCTATATTGGGGGAGGAGTTGGGGGAGACGGGAATGTTAAGGTGGAGTGAGGAGTGCGGTTGCCATCCGAGCTTCTTGTAGAATTCCTGACGGGGACATGAAAAAATTAGCTTTTCCACAGACACACAGCTCGAGAGGAAATATTTCCAACCTTCCCGATATCCGAGTAGAGTACACTCAAAGCATTCTCCCCACCATGCGACTTCAACTCCTCTCTCAGCATCTTAAGCATGAGGCTAGCATACCCTTTCCCCCTCATCTCCACCGGCGTAAAGACGCTCCCGATGCCATGTCCATGGCTAACCCGCACCTCATTACTCCCAGCTTCTAGGAAAAACACTTCTTTGCGGATGCTCTCGCAGGAAGCAAGGACCGTGGCTGGGCTGGTGGTAGGGTCTACGAGGGCCCAGTTTGTCAACCCGCCGTTCCCGGTCAGGGTTGTGTTTGCGAGGATTTCCTCGCGCTTGAGGTATTGTTTCAGTGTTAGGTGTTGGCCCCAGCATTTTTGATGCGTGCTGCGGATTTGGACGAGCTCTTGGGGAGTAGGGTTGCGGAGGTGGTGGTTTGTTGCTGGCATGGTGAGTTATATCGTTCGGGTTCTAGGTGATGGATTCGTTAGGAGGGAAGGTTAGGTGATGGTTAGCTCAGAGGAGCAGGAGTAGGAGTAGGAGGAGTAGGGATAGTGGGTTTTAAGCATTTATTGAATATCATACTAGAGCGGGAAAGGGAGAGGGCCGGGGGGTACTTGTTGTACCCCACATCACTGGCCGCTATTATACCCGTCATAGCTTGCTCGTCATACCGACTGTGAACTGCGCGCTGTGCGCTGTGCCTTTGTGCTGTCATATATCATGGGCCTAACCCTAGAAAGTGGATTACGGTTGAAGCTGGACTGCGGGTTCTTCTGCCGGTACTCTACAGGTATCCTTCATCCTTGGATGCCCATTAGCAAAGAAGCTTCGGTCTCAGGAAGGTCTGCCTATGATCAGTTCTCCAATTGGACGATTTGCCAGAGGCTCGAGTGAGACATTAGCTGCCTTGCTTTCATGCACGATAGGTAATGCCTTGTGACTTGGATTAACACGCCCAGGAGAAGGAGGCAGTGGAAGTGATGGTACTCGGGTAGAGGCCTGTGATCTAGGTCGTGGTGCAGCAGACATGGTGTAGTGGTGTGGGGATGATTCTTTTCTTCTATTTCCTTCATTCATCCATCATATCAATTGCTTACCCGTGTACCTAAATCCCTACGTAGATACCAGTACAGTACATAGATGTGCGGCGAGCTAATGATAAGCTTAGACTTTCTCGGGTTTATATGCCGTGGATAACCTTCTCTTTCCTTCCTTCTCTCTGCACAACTTGGGAGCTCCTGATTGGATTTCCTCGAGGTGAGTTTTTGGCATGCTTGTGGATTTGGCTAATTTGGTGGGGGTGAGTTACCGCAAGAACTGGGATACTGTAATTGAGCTTCGCGCTAGGACGTTGGAGTTGCCTTTGCTGGCAAGGTCTAGAACTTTTTTCTTTTTTCTTTTTATTTTGAGCCCGGAACCCAGGCGGTTAATTTTGGCAGTACTATTATCCAAGAGAGGGAATTTCGGACGTCTTAGCAGCGCGGGGTTCAATTATTCCAGCTCTTATCGTACGGATATTGAGAAACTGAGCAGGCTTTAAAAAGGGGAAAAAAAAAAACCTGAATGCCCCGGATAGCTTGAGTTATCATGAAAAGGAAGTACTGGTACTTGTGCTCGTAGAAGCCAACAAGAAGGCCTTTTTTTTGGGTAATTCATTGACGATCAAAGCGGCTCTAGACCTCATTTTGCTGATGAGGCCAATGGGGTATCGTCATAGAGTTGTTGGAAAGTGTCTTAGGAGTTAACTTAGCCGGGATACTTGAGTTTTTTTCTTCGGGTTCATTCGGTTTTGGAAATCGCAATAGTCTCCAGTTGGCAAGTGGGTGAGTGAGGTGCGGGTACCGGTATTATTCTTGAGGTGAGTTACTCCGTTATGGGAAAGTGCTATCGTATCTTGCATGAAATCTTTGGTAAGGAAGAACCGAAGGGAAGCGACACAAAGCGGGGTGGAAGGGTAGACGAGGCGATGCGCTATCATAACTGGTAAGATGAACTTGGTAATTTGCAATGGTATTGTTATCGTAGCATTACAATGGCATTGTCAGGTTGCTTTTGCTTTTTCCCTTTTCTTTTGTGGATGGCAACGGTGGGGTGCGGTTGCTTTTGTTTACCTTTGACAGTCTTTGACCACCTTTCTTCAGCCATTTTGCTCGTTGCCGAGCTGGCTGCACCTTTCTTTGCTGGATTAACGCGGGCAACTGTGACACGATAACATACACACAAGCGAAAGGACAGAGCCAACATCAACATCATCACGATATGGCATACAATATGCGGCAAAGCAACTTTAGAGGCTCTCAGAGCAATTCGAAGCCGCCAGGCTCGACCATGAAGGGAAAACAACAGCAGCAGCAATATGCCGCGGAGAACCATCTTTTACTCGTATTCTTCCCCCCCCCTCCCCCATATTCCCTTCACCTCCCTCGGTAAATAGAGAGGGGGCTATTCTGATAATTAAGCAGAAAGATAATGAACTGGTCGACTGCATCAGCGAACTTGGGATACCCTTCCAAATGGAAGATCTTAAAAAGCCCTCCCCACAAAAGATCCAACTAGTCTTTGAGATGTTCGCAGACCTCCTGATGGGCGTTCGCAAGGAAACCGTCGAGCCGGTGCTGAACGCCGCAGCGCAACAAGTTCTCGAGTTCCCCGAGACGCAAACCGACTCACACACGCTCATGGCCTTCTACGTATCCCTCAGCCAGCTCATGCTTGAGTGTGGCATCGAGGACTTCACTTTCAATGACTTGGCGAAACCAGATTCCATGCGCCTGACCAGGATACTCAGTTACGTTATCAACTTTACCAGGTTCCGGGAGGAGCGGGCAAATATCATTGACGAGCACTTTGGTAAAGCCCAGAAGGCAAAGGAGAAGATTGAGCAGTTGTACTTTGAGAATGAAGATCTGAATAATCGCTTGCAGGAATTGAAGATGCAGAGGCTTAAGGAGGAGCCTATGATTGAAAAGGCAAAGGAGGTGCGGATTGCGCTTGTGGCGGATTTGGAGACTCTTAAGAAGAGGCAGGATGCTCTGGTCAATGATTGGGGTAGGTTGCAGCAGTCGAAGGCTTCCCATAAACAGACATTGGTATGTCTTTTCTCTAGTGTCCTCATTACATGTTTGCAGCTGTGGCTAATCGATCTATAGGAGGACCGCCATTACCTCAAAGTGAAGACCCAGCAAGAAAATAACAAGATCCGCCCATACATTGTCGACTCCCCGCAAAAGCTGCAGCAAGTGATAACTGACATGGCCAACTCTCTCGGCACAGAAAAGGCAGCGCACGACAGCTTGGAGCGCAAGTCCCGCTCCCTCCAAACCTCAGCAGACTCCTTTGTAATCGTGGAGCAGGATGTAACTGGCTGCATCAAAGTGATGGAAGAGGTCGAGCAGGAACTCATTAAGGAGGAGGAAACCTCAAGGCGGGTATCCCGCCACACCGAAACCCTAACCGCCAAGCAAACAGAGGTGCACGATGTGGAGCGCTCGGAAAAGCGACTATCCCGTCAACTGAAAATTGCAACGGAGAAGCTTGAGCGCACACGCAAAACGGGCGAGGTCAAAGCCGAAGCGGCGCAGAGGCGAATGCTAGAACTGAAGAAGGAGTACGGCGTTCTCAGCCATGAGCGTAGCGAGCGCGACAAAGAGATGGAATACAAGAAGGTTTGCATTGAGCGCATTGAGAAGGAAATGGTGGATATGAAGGAGACAGTAGAAACGGAGGTCGCCGCGGCGCATAAGGAGTTTGCGAAGATGAAGAGTCATGTAGAACTTTACATAGATGAGATGGAGAAGTGTATTTGAAATATGACGATACATGTAATTTCCTCTTCGTTTCCTTTCTTGTTTCACTAGGTTCATTCCTGGGATGCTTGCTTTGATATAGGGGGGGGGAGTTTGGGGTTGGGAAATTTTTTTCTCTCTCTCTTTTGTTGAAATGTTGTAACTTAGAAGCTTATGTTATAATATTTGAATGATGGATCCTAGCGGGTTTTTCTTGGCTCCCTGAGTGTGATAAATTATGGATCTATTATTCGAGATGCTATTACAAAGTCACGAGAATGGTTATATCCTTTGAAAAGTATGTACTCGTACTCAGGTGTAACTTAGGGGTAAGTTGGACGCACTGCTATCTTTGGGTTTGGCAGGCCTTTCGTCATGTCTTTTTTTTGATCCGGGTAACCACGCGCCTGATGTTAATTCGCGAGATTTCCACTGAACTCTCTTTTTTGTTCACTTCTATGCGCTCGCCACATATCGTGCCTCCTTGAGGGCTTTCAATAAGTCTAGCATTATAGGCACTAGATTACGAATACAGGTATGTAATGGTAAAGGCGAATTGGCAACCCTGTGGGTTCTCTGAGCCTGCCTGCCTGCCTACCTGTGCACCCGGCATTTTGCCATTGTCATACTAAGGACTACTACATTACTCACGAAATATCACTCGACTGATCAGTGGATGATGCTCCAGTTCTTGAGACTCAGCGCATTGCTGAAGGCTTACCTTATACCGTGATAGTAATGCACTGGCGCTTCCTATGAAATTTTTGCCTCGGAATTGGGTGATTTTTGGCGCGCTGGAGAGGGCGAATGGCAAGAGTAGACATGCCACTATGACTTTCATCCGGCCAGATTATGCCAACTTGAGAAAACCCTATTATTCGGTTGCAACTTGTGTTTTGAGATTATGGCACTATTCCGGAGCCAAGACCACCAGACGCACCCTAAGGCATTGAGGGGTGAACATTTTGTTGGAATATGTGTCCTCCAAGAAATATATTCTCTACAGCTTAGTGGTACTTCTTGCTCTTCTCATTACAACTTTTGAAAAATTTAATATAGGATGTTTGTTTGCTTTTTCTCCACCCCCGCCCCTGTAGCTAGATACGTAATGAAATCCGTGAGTCCCCATTGCTCGACACATAACACTCTGCACTGTTAACTTTGCCTACATGTGTTGCCCTAGCTTCATGAAAACTAGCAATAGCTGTGCTTGCTGGCTTTTCTTTTTCTTTTTTCTTTTTTTCCCCCTTGCGAAGGAAATCAGTAATAACTAGTACTTACCTTTACCCAGTTGGAGAAAGAGTGTACGGAACTAGCAACCAACGGCTGGACTCGTAATAGCGGACCGAAAACTAGAGTAAAAACTGCAAAAGCTCTCCACCCAGTGTATTTTGACCCTGCTGCCCGGAACCGCTTTCTAAGTTTTTTTTCAGCATCTCCGAGTCATCACCCCACGCTGTTGACTCATCAGATGGCCGGTTGCCACTTGCGGACATCGAATCTCACTCGCTGCAATACGGTACTCGCGCTTAAAATGAGTTATGGTACATAAGTGCGCGATGTGACAATGAACCAAAGCTAAAACTGTGACAATATTAATTTGCGAACACCGACCTAAAATCAACAGAGACCTTGAAACTAAGAACTGTTGCCTGCACTGGCATAGTAGCACAAAGAGCGAGACGAGAAGGAAGAACTAGTTTTTTCGCATCTGCGCTAAGATACTCAGAGTAGAGGTGGTACTCTTTACCCTCTATGGGGTACCTTGCTAGGTTGCATTTACTATAACTTATTTTGAGCGCAAGTATCAAACATGGAAGTGGTAATCAGGTTTGCACAGGCCATGTATCCTACCTAACCTAATTCATCTCGATGGAGATTTAGGTGAATAGGAAAGCCTGGCGTGATATGTGGATGACTCTTTAGTTAATGAGATTAAGCAGAATCTGAAGGCTGATCTTATACAGTGATAGGAATGCACTAACGCTTCACAACACCTTTTTACTCCAAATTCGGCGATTGGAAGTAGTTATAGTCGAATGAGGCAGTGTTCCCAATCTTCCGGGGGTGATATGCCAAGAGCCTTGAACGGGACGGGGTGGCTATCTGTAGTCCGTCCGGGGCAGTCGAATTGCAGGACGGGGGGTCTTACAGGATAAGATATGTGGGTTTAAGTCAGGGGGATAGCCGGGGACTGCACAAATGATTTCTCATGATGCTATATGATTGATTCAGAGGTGTATGATTTCAACTTCGAAGAGTACCGGAAGGCCAAGCGCTGGGACTACATTCTCCTATAGCCTGTCCGGTCCTAACCTTCTCGAGTGTGGTCAGTCCTAGCGCTCTTAAAAAGACGGAGTAGTGGCTGCAGTTTGTCCAGTCCTACCCCGAAGACACAGAGGCTGGACGGCTGGGAACACTGGCATGAGATCATGGGGAGGGTCTTAGAGTCAAGGTGTTTCCTGTGGACTTCGCACAAGGGTGCACAATGCATCTTGTAAGTTCTGGTTGGATCTCTTTTACACTAAGTCGTAAGTTAGTCAATAACCTAGAGAAGTATTATGTTGTTTTCTTTCTTTTTTCTTTTTCTTTGCCGAGAGAGCTGGTAAAGTTGTGAGGGCAGTTTTACATAAAGCTGGTAGGCATATTTGTTCACGAGCCTAGGCATGGCATACAAAGGGGTGAAGAAAAGAGGGGGAAAGATGAGTCAGGATTAATGATTTTATATTGCAAGAGATGATTTAACACTACCATCAACATTAAGATACACCAAAAGTGCCAAAAATAATTGGGTTCTCATCACCCCAGCCCCTTGCCCCTTATGCCAAGTCGTATTTCAATCAGTTCAACGTAAACAGCAGCCAGCAAACCAGAAATCCTAATCCAAATGCGCCGCTCCACCTAACTTGGGGTCAACCAGACAAACCTCGAATTTGACACATGCACAAAATGCAGAGCGCGCACGGTTCAAACGTTTCGAGCTCACATTCTCCAACGAGCTCCTGCCCTCGTTCGATTCCTTCAAGAGGTCGATAAACTCATTGAATAACTTGTTGAATTTCTCACTGCCAACTTTGTCCGGGGAAGAAATGATGCCAGCACGAGTGTTCAGGGCGGCAATAGTCGGGTTGTGGCCTGAATGAGTTAGCTAAACACTTTTTAAGGATGAAGAGAGTTGATGCTAACATAGTCCTGATACCAGGGATGGATTTAGGCCATAAAGTTTCTCAAAGGTGTCTTTGTCGGATCTTTGATTTAGTGATGTATAAAGTGCAGCGTCGGTAATGACATTGGGGCCATGTGCGATATCGTTTCCTTTCTTAATGATTTTCTTGTCTGTGCCGTTTGAGAGACCGAGTTTGTCACGCTTAAAGGTGCTGATGTACCGATTCCGCAACTGCATATACTTGGTTGAAGAAACCTGCAAACGGATGACGTCCTTCCCGAGCCGAGTTGCCTCCTTTTTGTGCGAGACAATCTCCTCTTTGTGCGAGGCAATCTCGTCCTCGTGCTTCCTCAGGCGCCGTGAGAACTCGTCTTTTTGCGAGGCAATCTCCTCTTTGTGCGAGGCAATCTCGTCCTCGTGCTTCCTCAGGCGCCGTGAGAACTCGTCTTTTTGCGAGGCAATCTCATACTTCACCGATTGAACTTCTGCTGCCAGCTCAGCTAGGAAGAGGCCATCCTGATTCCCAACCACAAGTTTGCCACTTACATCCTTATCATAAAGGGTGTCATCTCGGAGTGCCTTTTCGAATGCATCTTGGGCCTCCTCTTTCCTTTTTTTATCGTCTTCAATTTTGAATTTGGTGAATAGCACAGCATTGCATGTCGTGCTCTCGTATTTGTTTTCCCTCGATGAAACCGGTTTCTGGGCCTTGTCGTTGGCCTTACCACTCTTACTGGGATTCTTCGTCTTTGATAGTTTTGGAGGCATGGATGTCGTGCTTCGGCTTCGTGTGTTGAATGGTTGAATTTATCTTGTCGTTGGGTGAGCACTTGTAGGGGAATCGGCCGTACTTATATTTACTTAGCTAGAGTTACTTTCTTGTTTGCTTGTAGCCCTACTTGTGAATGTTCTGGAACATTCAATTTAGGTATAGTACGTGCCAACTGGGCTACCTGAAAACCTACCCGTATTCTATTAGTGGATCTCATACTGCCCCCCTATAACCTCCAATTAACTAAACTTCGTATCACGATGAGACTATCAAGAAATAGAAAGGTGGGAATAATCTCATAACCTAACCTGCTATAGCAAGCCCTACTGTTGGCTACAAAGGCGATGCAACAACTTTACTTCTATCATACTTCCAGCCCTTCTCATCCTAACTTTAAAAATTTAATATACAATAGGAGGTTTGTTAGCTTTCCTCCTCCCTAGCTGGCCCCACTAGCTGGACACAAAATTTAATGAAACCCGTGAATCCCCACAAAACACTGAACACTGTTAACCTGTGCTAATATATGTTGCACCTAGCTTCATGCAAACTAGTAATAGTTTTGCCCAGTGTTCCCAAGTGTCCAGTCCGTCCGTCTTTTCTCTAGGACGGGACGGACGCTGCATTCTCTGCCACTGCCCGGGACGGACGCCCAACTTGTAGTCCGTCCTAACCTGTGCCCGGGATGGACAGCCAGGCCCTTTAGGCTTTTCGAGTGATGAGGCGTGATGTGGGCAGTAAAATGAAACGAAACGCCAAGCACAAAAGACTGATCGCCAACAACGGTGACGAACATTTTCTCATTCTTCTGCTGACTGTTACGCTCACGACTTTGGAGATAGACCGAGTCAGCCCTAACTCCTATGCGGGGAACGTGATAATGCTTCAGAATGTTACTTGTAGTTAAATAACACGGTTTGGATAGTGCAAAGTATAAGAAAAGTAGCGAAAATGAGACGTTTCTTGCCGAGGCGGCTTATAGGATGTGGGATATACTCCTATCTCTCTGGTATGAAAACGGGCCACACTTATTTTGTCAATGAACCACGTATATCACACTGGTTTTGCCTGCCGGCTTTTCTTCTTTCCCTTGCTCAGAAAATCAGTAAAAACTAGTACTTACCTTTACCCAGTGTGAAAATGAGTGTACTGTACGGAGCTAGCAACAAGCCGCTTGACTCGTAACAGCGGACCGAACACTAGAGTGAAAACTACAAACGCTTTCTACCAAGTCCATTTGGACCTCCTCTGCTACCTGGAACTACTTTCTGAGTTTTTTAGCATCTTCTGAGTCATCGCCCCATGCTGTTGACTCATCAGATGGCCGGTTGCCACTTGCGGACATCGAATCTCACTTGCTGCAATACGATATTTCCCTCTTATTGTTGGAAACTGTAGTCACGGTCACAGTTGTGTTCTCGCTTTCTCCGTTGCCACGCCACCCCTTGTCCCCTCAACACTACGTTCCACTTCCTCCCCCTCTTGATTTTCTTCTCTTTCTCTTTCTCTTAATTTCTCTCTTGTCTGTCTAGCAATATAAGCTGTTTGCCCTCTTTAGACACTGCACTTCACTGGAACCTGTGATACCACTCGCTTCGCTTGCCCACTCCAAGTCCCGATACTTCTCAACAGTCATTAATCCCGACAGGGAATTTATTTATTCGCAAATACTGTACTCCCGCTTAAAATAAGTTATGGTACATAAGCGCGCCATGTAACAATGAGCTAAAGCTACACTGTGACAACATTAGCTTGCGAACACCGACCCAAAATCAACAGTGACCTTGAAACAAAGAACTATTGCCTGCACTAGCACAGTAGCACAAAGAGCGAGACGAGAGGGAAGAACTAGTTTTTTCGCATTTCCCGTGTCAAGGTACTCAGAGTAGAGATGGTACTCTTTACCCGCTATGAGTACCTTGCTAAGTTGCATTTACCATAACTTATGTTAAGCGCAAGTATCAAACAAGGAAGTGATAATCGGGTTCACACTGGTCATGTATCCTACCTAACCTAATTCATCTCGATGGAGATTTAGTTGAATAGGAAAGCCTGGCGTGATATGTGGATGACTCTTTAGTTAATGAGATTAAGCGGAATCTGAAGGCTGATCTTATACAGTGACAGGAATGCACTGACCCTTTACAAGGCCTTTTTACTCCAAATTCGGCGATTGGAAGTAGTTATATTAGTAGTATGAGGCAGTGTTCCCAACTTTCCGGGCGTAGACTGCCAAGAGCCTTGAACGGGATGGGACAGCTATCTGTAGTCTGTCCAGGGCAGTCGAATTGCAGGACAGGGGGTCTTACAGGGTGAGATATGTGGGTTTAAGTCAGGGGGGATGGCCGGGGACGGCACGAATGATTGCTCATGATGCTATATGAATAATGCGGAGGTGTATGATTTCAACTTCGAAGAGTACCAGAAAGCCAAGCGCTGAGACTACATTCTCCTATAGCCTGTCCGGTCCTAACCTTCTCGAGTGTGGTCAGTCTTAGCCCTCTTAAAAAGACGGAGTAGTGGCCGTAGTTTGTCCAGTCCTACCCCGAAGATAGAGAGGCTGGACGGCTGGGAACACTGGCTTGAAGCTATGGGGAGGGTCCTAAAGTCAGCGATTTTCCTGTGGACTTAGCACAAGGGTATATAATGCGCCTTGTAAGTTCTGGTCGGATGTCTTTTTCACTAAGTCGTAGTCTATGACATAGAGAGACTTTTTCATTCATTCATTTTCTTTTCTTTGATGAGAGACCCGATAAGGTTGTGAGGGCTGTTTTACATGGAGTAGGTAGGCATATTTGCTCATGAGCCTAGGCGGGGCGTACAAAGTAGTAAATAAAAACGGGAAAGATGAGCTTGGATTAATGATTTAATATTGCTAGAGATGGTAAAGCACTACCATTGACATTAAGATATACTAAATGCGCTATGAATAATTGGATTCTCATTATCCTAGCCTCTCACTTGCCTCTTATGCTCAGTTGTATTTTAATCAGTGCGATATACAGTATAGTAAACAACCGCCAGCCAGCCAGGAATCCAAACCCTAATGTACCGCTCTACCTTAAGTTACCCAATGGCATGAACTTCACATCCGAGTCTGGCACAATCAAAAAATGCCCTGTATGCATCCATCAAACTGTTCGGATTCACATCGTCCAAATTACCCTCGTCGCAGTCTGATTCTTTTAGGAGCAGTGTTCTCAGCCGTCTGGGGCCTCCGTAGGGCCCGGCGGGGGGACTGCCAAGACCCCCGGACGAGACGGGATGGCAAAATGTCGTCCGTTCTCGTCCTTAAGCTCCCAGGACAGCCGTCATTAGTAAGCACGACAAGCCCCACGGTCTGAGACAACTTTAGATAGGGGACGATGGGGGACGGTGGGTGACGGTGGGTGACGGCAGGTGACCGCCAGGTACTATCAAGTCCATCCTATCCACGCCGTGCCCCTAAGCCCTCAGAGAGTAATTCTAAGATCCCCAAATGATAGTGCAGTGTGATAGAGACAGGTGGGGGAAGATAAATAGCAGGAGAGATTTGCTGTAAGGTAGAATTACGAGGGCAGCACCCACCGGATACTGCAATATTCAATACTTTAATTTTCATTGCCTCCAGAAAATGGATCTGAGTATACAACATTAGATGGAAAGCACGCTGGCGATGTGCTCGCTATAAGTTACTCTCGCGCTATCTTATCATTCATTATCACTCAGTTTTGACATAGTATCTAGGCCCATCCAAGGGATTAAGTGTGACCTTTGCCGATTCATCCACTAAGAATATGATCGAGCACTTGCCTGAAATACATAAAATCGGAATTGACGGTCCAATTCCACTTGAGGATGGTCAGGTGTTGATCGAAACTGCTTTTGGGAACACCCAGCCGCAGGTAACTTTCAATACAGACCTCTTCCGCAATCTCCTGCTGCAATGGATAATTGAGAACCATATCAGTTTTGGCCAAGTAGAAAAATGTTCTTTCCGAGTACCTTTAAGATATCTTGTTACTTGTGTAAGTATTTTTTATTTTTCAATTCCCAGAGGCAGTTGGGTCAATAGTAGAATATTTGATAAATTTAACTTACATGGATTATCCCTGCAGAACGCGACCTATACTGAGATACCACGCGCCCTTCCAAGCCCAGTCATTACTATCAAGAGTTGGATTCTAGAGCAATTCAATCGTTCTTAACAGAGTCTGACGCGCGTGTTTCAACAAAGTAGAAGTAATGTCCACTTTACTTTCAATATGTGGACATCGCCAAACTACCGTGCCTTTCTCGGTGTTGTCATAGACTGGTTGGACTCCGACTACAAACTTCAGAGCACGGTAATTGGAATGCGGCGATTTTATGAGCGGCATACCGGGGAAAATTTGGCTGCCTGTTTTCTTGAAATTGTCGAGCTGTATAGTATTATTGATAAGATAGGATAAATTCTAAGCAGGACAACTATTATTACTATTTTTGTTAAGTTAATGCTTGGAAAGGAAATTAGACTCGTGAGGGTGAGACATTTATGTGGGGGACGGCGGGGGTAATGGTCCTTAGCTCTAAATTGTCGGGCAAGTTCAGGAAAAGACGGGACGGGACGACACAATGTCGTCCGTCCCAGTCTTTCATTCTCACTTGTCGGGCAAGTTGACGAAAAGACAGGACGGACGGACTGCCCCGTTGCGAACACTGTTTAGGAGTTTGATAAACTCAGCGAATAACTTGTAGAATTTCTCACTGCCAACTTTGTCCTTGGATGAAATCATGCCAGCATGAATGTTCAGGGCAATAATAGTCTGGCTGTGGTCTGAACTAGTTAGCCAAATAAGATTTAAGGATGAGAAGAGTTGGTGCTCACGTAGTCCTGATACTTGGGCAGGATTCAAGCCATAAAGTTTCTCAAAGGGGTCAATATCGGATCTTTGATTTAGTAATGTATAAAGTGCAGCGTCGGTAATGGCATTGGGGCCATGTGAGAAGACATTGTTTCCTTTCTTAATGATTTTCTTGCCTGTGCGGTTTGAGGGACCGAGTTTGTCACGCTTAAAGGTGCTGATGTACCGATCCCGCAACTGCATATACTTGGTTGAAGAAACCTGCAAACGGTAGACGTCTTTCCTGAGCCGAGTTACCTCCGCTTTTTGCGAGGCAATCTCCTCTTTGTGCGAGGCAATCTTCTCATTTTGCGAGGCAATCTCGTCCTCGTGCTTCCTCAGGTGCCGTGAGAACTCGTCTTTTTGCGAGACAATCTCTTCTTTTTGCGAGGCAATCTCATCCTCGTGCTTCTTCAGGCGCCGTGAGAACTCGTCTTTTTGCGAGGCAAACTCCTCTTTGTGCGAGGCAAGCTCATCCTCGTGCTTCTTCAGGCACTGAGAGATTTCGTCCTTGTACAAGGCCATCTCAATCTTGACTGCCCAAACCTCTGCTGCCAGCCCATCCAGGAAGTGGTTACAATGACCGCCAACGAAATGTTCACCCCTCAATGCCTTATTGTAAAAGTCCTTCTCTTGTAGTTCCTGTCCGAGTGCATCTTTGGCCTCCTCTTTCATTTCTTCATTGTCTCCAATTTTCAATTCGGTACGCAGTACCGCATCGCATGTCGTGCTCTCATATTTGTTTTCCCTCGATGAAGCCGATTTCTGGGTCTTCCTGCTGGCCTTACCGCTCTTGCTGGGATTCTTCGTCTTTGATGGTTTTGGAGGCATGGATGTCGTGCTTCGGCTTCGTGTGTTGAATGGTTGAATTTATCTTATCGTTGGTCAAGCACTTGTAGGGGAATCGGCCGTACTTATATTTACTTACTATAGCTAGCGTTGCTTTCTTGTTTGCTTGTAGCCCTACTTGGGAATGTTCTGAAACATTCAATTTTGGTAAGTGCCAACTGGGCTACGAGAAAACCTACACGCCAATTTTCCAAAGACCGGTGAATGTATTAGAAGAACTTAGCTAAGAGTAAAGGAAAGAGAACCCAAGAAAAACCCAAGATAAAACAAAGCCCAGAAAGAATACACATGTGCTCTGCGCCAAACGCATATCTGATTCCACTGTCGGAGGCGGTGCATGGGAAGCCGCTGCCCTTGCCACGGGAGATCGTTACCACCGATGTTTCCCAATGTGGCAATGGGGGCGCAATTCGGATTTGCCAAGGTGGGTGGGTGGGCAATAAAGAAGCGAGAAATAACGAACGCGAGCTGTGAGAATAGTGGTGATGGTGTGGTATGGAGAAGCCGAAAGGGGGACTCGTGGAGTAAGGTTCGATGAGCCGTGCGTGCTAGAGCTATGACCCCGTACTGTCCCGGCAACCGGACAAACCATAATCCGCCCACCGCCCAGGCATGCCAGCCTACTCCCCAGTCGGATTCGTTGCGCTTTGCCCAATTGGCAATGGGTTGTACCAACCCGACATTTTTTCTATCAGTGGATCTCATACTGCCCCCCATACCCTCCATTTAACCAAACTTCGCACCACGATGAGACTATCGAGAAATAGAAAGATGGGAACAATCTCATAACCTAACCTGCCATAGCAAGCCCTACTGTTGGCTACAAAGGCGATGAAACAACTTTACTTCTACTTCCAGCCCTTCTCATCCCAACTTTAAAAAGTTTAATATATCATGGGAGGTTTGTTTGCTTTCCTCCTCCCCAGCTGGCCCCACTAGCTGGACACAAAATTTAATGAAAACCGTGAATCCCCACAAAATACTGAACACTGTTAATCTGTGCCAACATATGTTGCACCTAGCTTCATGCAAACTAGCAATAATTTTGCCTGCCGGCTTTTCTTCTTCTTTCCCTTGCTCAGGAAATCAGTAAAAACTAGTACTTACCTTTACCCAGTGTGAAAATGAGTGTACTGTACGGAGCTAGTAACATGCCGCTTGACTCGTAAAAGCGGACCGAACACTAGAGTGAAAACTACAAACGCTTTCCACCAAGTGTATTTGGACCTCCTCTGCTACCCGGAACTGCTTTGTGAGTTTTTAACATCTTCTGAGTCATCGCCCCATGCTGTCGACTCAGCAGATGGCCGGTTGCCACTTGCGGACATCGAATCTCACTCGCTGCAATATTTCACTGTCTGTTGAATTTCTGGTTATAGTCTTCCATTGTTCTCGACAACGGCTTTGTCTAAAGCGTTTTCTTTCTATATTACGCTGTGCTATTGGGTTGTATCGTATGTGGTGGTGAGACATGATCTGTTGGGTCTTGATTATTGGGCGGCTATTTCGTATCAGCTAGGCTTTATTGCGCTCTCTAGGCTTGGAGGCAGATACTTGGTTGGAACTCATGATGCGTTTGGGCTGAAGACAGGAAACCGGTTCCTTCTCATGAAGTATGAGGTCACTTATGTACTCTATATACAAGTATGTTGCTTGTACAGAACACGTAAGTCATCCAATAAAATGGGATAACCGGTAGCATAATCATAGGCGAGGCGAGGGGAAAAAATTGGCGACAAAAAAACAGCAAGAGGAGAGAATAGATTATACTCTATCTAAATCCACGTTTATAACTTACATCCGCAAAAGTTTCGCTAGCGCCCACTCCATATGTACAAAACGGCAATCATCTATGAAAATTTAATGATAGAAATAAAGTAGTTGATAAGGAGGGACTGATAGAGGCGAGAAAATAGAAGAGAAAAGTTAGAGGAAATAAGTATGAAGAAGCCAATCCCCATTCGGAGGAGGGGAAGGGGTGTGTTGGCGAAGGGAAAACTGTCGGAATAGCCTGAGGGGTTTTGAAGCAAGTCAGACGGATCGAATGAGGGGTGCGCCGGGACTTACGTAGAAATCAACTGGGAGGAATAGGGAGGGCCGAGAACAACCCCCGCACGCCTACCTAACGCAGCTAATTTCAAGGCTACTTCGCCGCTAAGTTCTAGTATATATCATACCGTAGCATAAGGCGGTTGCTTTGTCAGGTGAACTAGACGACGCACCACTCTTTTTGAGGACGTGCGCGGGTCTAAGACATACGAGTGACGAGATATGAACCTTGGCAACCTCCTGTTTATCACACCTGGGCTTTTGCCGCAGCACCGAATAGTATTGCATTAGCTATATGAGTATTGCGGGATGTCGGTACCGTGCGCAGTATGCAACAGGGGAATCCATGTGTGGAAAATGTTGAAACCACTAACTGGAGTCGTTGATTCATGTATTGTTTCTCTAGTATCCTGCATTAGTTCTTGTTTCGTTCTGTTTCACTAACAACCTCAGACGGATTCTTGTTACAACTAGGGGGAACTTGTGTCGTGTGGAGGAAAACTTTTTCTAGTCGTTTTTTCTTTTCTCATCGTTCATGTGGGATAAAAGCAGGATCTTTTTCCTATTCACTTACTCGTTCATCAGTCTTTACTCGTTCACGTTTGCAATCTTTTATTGTTGCTCTATAGTCAATCAAAATCACATTCATTTCCTCATCGCAAATCAAGAGAAAACGACTTCTGTGTTAGATTAGGTGGATAAATTGTGTTTTGGACAGAATCCTTCGCAAAAATTAACGACTTTTTAGCAGAAACATATTATATAACCAGTCACACTAAGCCCTAAAAACTGAGCCTGAGATACCTAATTAATTGCACTATGCCCATTCTCATAACACGCAACCTCACCAGCGCCATTGGATTTTCCTCGAAACATATATCACAGAGACAGGATCTGCCAACATAGCAGCCAGAAGAAGTCGCACTCAGAGGAAAAGAAGAACGGCGAAGGTTCGTGGAGTGGAGCCGTGCATCCCTGAAGGGTGGCAGATGTCAGGTGCAACATCTCGGCTGTTTTCGGGGACCCTCAGAAGCAACACACGCCCCAGCTGCCAAACCTCTATGGCGACTAAATTTTCCCGCAGCTGTAGGAGACCAACTACGCCCTCATCTCTATTCTCCAGAGTGCAGGAGATCGGTCTTGGACCGTGCACGCCTTGCGTGTTGAATTGACACCTTCCCTCCCTCGACACATCTTGGGACATTCTTGTGCCCCCTCTTAGTAGCTAGGAAGAGCGGGGTTCGGCCGCCGCGCCATCTGGGATTGGGGTCGAAATCCTTCCGCCTCAGCAGTTCTTCGCCTGCTCCCGCTAACTCATTCCCGGAGAAATCATGGGTAACGTCCAGCCTAGGTATTCTGGAATTCTGGGTTGGAGTCTTCCTGAGCTGGTAGTTGCTCTATCACACTTTCGCGCTCGCACCTAGCGGCCTGGCTGGGACGTGTTTGGCCCTAGCCATTTTGTCTGTTGGATTTGGTGTCTCCCCATGGCGCTCCAGATAGTGGGGCAGAAATCTGGTCGTTCCTCTGGAATTCCTCCGTTTGAGTTCACTCTACACAGTATTTCTGGGGCCCGGTCAATTAATACCGTAGCTGAGCGCTCTCAGGCCCTATGGGTAGAGAGCTATCTTCTAAAGCCAGCGTCTCAATTTGTAGCGGTTTCGCAAGACTTCTCAAAGACTTGTAGAATTTCTCACTGCAAACACTGTCCTGAGACGAAATGATGCCGGCATGAGTCTTCAGAGCCACAATAGTCGGCATGTGCTTTGAGCATGTTAGCCAAACCATTTTTAGGGATGGGATGGGAAGAGTTAGTAGTCACTTATTCTTGATACCTAAGTAGAGTGTAGTAGTGTACTAGAGTCCAAGCCATAAGTTTCTTGAGGGTGTTAATGTCGGATTCTTTATTTAGCGATGTATAAAGTGCAGCGTCGACAATGGTATCGGAGCCATGTGTTGTCATATTTCCTTTCCGAATGATTTTCCTGTCTGAGCTGTCTGTGGTATAATACCAAGCTTGTCATACTTAGAGATGCTGACGAACCGATTCTGCATCTGCACATGCTCGTTTGATGAAACTGTCAAACTGGGGACCAGATTCCTGAGCCGAGCAATCTAATACTGGTGTTTATTTTTGAGCTGTGAGAGCTCCTCTTTGTGTGATGAGAACTCTTCTTTGCCCAAGGCAATATCGCCTTTGATTACCTGAACTTCTGCTGACATCCTAGTTAGGCTACCACAGTTACTGACGAAAAGTTCACCTCTTACATCCTTAACGCAAAGGCCCTCTTCTTGCAGTGTCGGTCCGAATGCATCTTTGGTGTCCTTTTTCATCTCTTCATCTTGACCTAACCTGCTACGCAAACCCTACCATTAGCCACAAAGGCAAAATAAGTTAGCCTCTACTTACAGATCTCCTAATACTACTTTTAAAAAAAATATAATATAGGATTTTTGTTCATTTTTCTCCCGGCTAGCCTAGTAGCTAGATACCGATGAGGGCCGTGGATCCCCGTAGCTTGGCGCGAAATATTCAACACTGTTGACCTGCACCGACTGCTTGATACCTAGCTTCGTGAAAACTAACAATAGCTTTGCCTGCAGGCCTTTTTTTTGCCCTCGGAAAGAGGATGCTCTGTTATAATAATTCGCAGATACAACCTTTTACTAACTTTTCAAAGAACCTTTCCGGATGGCTAGTTCCTAACTTCAGGATGATCAACGATAACTTTGCTTGCCGGCATTTCCCCCCCGTTTTGCTTTTTCCCTTGCGAAGGAAATCAGGAATAACTAGTACTTACTTTTAACCGGTGTGAGAATGAGTGTACGAAACTGGAAACCGACCGCTAGATTCGTAACAGCAGACCGAATACCAGAGTGAAAACTGCAAAAACTCTCTACCGGGTGTATTTGGACCTCCTCTGCTGCCCGGAACTACTTTGTAAGGGTTTTAGCATCTTCTGGGTCATCCCCCCATGCTGTTGACTCATCAGATGGCAGGTTAGCACTTGCGGACATTGAATCTCACTCGCAGCAATATTTCACTGTCATTAATGCCGACAAGGAATTCGTTTGTTTGTTTGCGACTACTGTATCGTATATGAAAGTAATAGGGAGGTTTTGCTTGGCGTATTCGAGTGCCAAGACCCCCGTTTTCCGTTGTCGCTGTGACAACCCGCCACATGTTGATGTGTTGATAACGAAATTTCTGTTATCCGGCAGCTATCTATTTTTTTATCCCCCAATCTTCTTCTATTGGCAAAACCTCCTTCCGTCGTTTCGGAATTAGAGGACTACCAGCCCCAACTTCGGCGCCAAGGCTCCGTCGTTATCGTTATATTATACCGAGTGCAAAACCTCCCTAATAGCGAGGTCCGCACTGGCTATTTATTGCTTTCGTTTAATGGAAATATACCTGAATAGGAAAAGCTTATCGCTATACGGTAGAGGTGCCAAGTGCTATAGTAAAAAACAAAACGAAAAAAAGTCGAGAAAATCATTCCGGGTACAGTGCTATAGCTGGGATTGTCTCTCACCACCGATGATATAAAACGCACACAGCACAGCGCCTTACATGTGGTTGATAATAATAGCACAACAAGGGAGAGTATTGGAAACGTCTTACTGACCTTATTGGTCTTGATATGATGGGTATGGAAGAACGCCGCCCAGGCCAAGTTCTCCACAGCAGGAGCTGTATAGTACACTATGTGGTTCTTCGCGATCACTAGGGGGGTCGCTGCTTATGGGGGTATTATAATAAGGACTCCTGGGGAGGCGGTTTTCAGGGCTGTGTCGTAGGCATGGGGTCATGGAAATCTGGGGAGGCATGTGGCTAGCTAAGCGAGTTGTTGTCTCGATATGCTTTAGGGAAAATAGGTTTGTTTCAAACATAATGCCTACGCAATATTTTATAATCATGTAATCAGAGAATTGAGAAAGACAGCCATGGTTTGCTATGTAAGAGATGAAAGCCATTCCAACTTTTAGTAGATTTTATTGAAACCTGTGGGGAGATGAGAAAAGATATCTAAACAAAGGATCTCCGACATTTCTGGTACCCCCTCATTTGATTTTTTCGTTGTTTTCCTTCTCCTTTATCCGTTTTTCTCTGACCTCTGCACAGTTACAGAAATCTTTTAGCTGCTTCAAGCCTTCAGGTTCCTCGAGCTTCTTCATGGCTGCAAGGCTCGCTTCTATTCTGGCAGCTTTAACACTCGCTCCTGATCCATAGGAGAAAATTTCACTGTGCACTACGATAGCGGTGAGGATATAGGTCATATCTCCAGTCGTGCATTGTTGACTCTCAAATCCCCAAGATCCGCATTGGAGATCTGTCATGCGCCTGGATATGTAAGTGGTTGGGTGCTGACCGGCAAAGTCTGGTTTTTGTTAGCTCTCTCTACGGGTCGAGGGTGAGGAGGTTTATGGCTCACTGTCAAATACCGTCATATCGACAAAGTACGGAAGGATGAAAGTGTCGATCAAACCTTCAACAATACTGTATTGGAACCCGGAATCCACAAACACAGCACCTATAAATGCCTCAAGGACATCTGACAAGGCTTCTATTGGATCAGTCAGTATGCTACTCACGGATTTCGTTAAAAAATGCCGAACTTACTTGGAGGGGGTTTGAGGGAAGTCCAAAAGTCCACAGCTCCATTAGAATTGGCCTTTGCTTCTTGAATGTCAACTTCATAATCTCGAATAGCGTGGTCCAGGCTAGCTCCCATTCTTCTCAATTTCCGGTGAAATCCCATCTCCACAGAAACCATTCCAAGGAATTTATTTGACACCATCGCCATCTATATTTCTTGTCAATGTCATATATCGCAGGTGTAGGTCTCTACTGTGGTACGGACCTTATGCTCTGTCAACCATTGGGGATCTGCGTGAGGGTATTTTTGAAAAATATAACGTACACAGACAAGGTCTAGTACTGCGTCTCCTATAATCTATTAGAACAACTTCACTTGTTGCTTAGGCATCCAACTTACCTAAGAATTCTAACCTCTGATAACTCGGAATCCTATCCCAACTGAATGGGAGGGAGGGATGTGTGAAGGCGGATACCAGAAGACGTGGGTGCTTGAATTTGTACTTGACCAACTTTTCAATATCTTGAGCGAACTTTATCTGAGCTGGGGATGATTCGAGAAGCTGGTATGCAGGTTTTGTGTAACTATTATAGTAATCGGCCCACACTTTCTGAGTGTGCTCTGGGGTTCCTAGAATTGCGGTTACCATCTGGGTAGCCCCATCAAGCCCTCTATCAATTAGAGCAGCACCAATTAATGCCTCACACACATCCGCTATCGGTAAGTTCGTTAGCGCTTGCTCGGAGGTGAGTTAGGAGGAAAGGAATACAGATCGACTTATCGGCCAAACGGTGAGAAGCAGCTTCCTTAGAGGCGTTATGTTGGGCGGTGCCCTTTCCTATAAGAAGCTTCATTTCGGGATACCAAGTACGGCGCGAAAATCCCGTGCTTTGAATGTATTCCGGAATTTTCATCTCTATGGCTTTAGAAAAGAGATATTTGTTACAGACGAGGATCATTCGCTTCACGTGAAGCTCGAATTCATCATCTGCATGGTAGCTTATATAAAGACCTAACGAGGTTGCCTAGTTTTAAGAAATTTAATAAAATTCTCGGCTTTGGAGTGTGAAAGGATCCTACCAATTTCAGAAAGCAGTCTCCTAGAAATTCTAATCGCTCGTAATTGTTCCCCATCCCTCTTTGAAATGATACCTGGGCTGAACCGTGCTCATGTGTATTGTCAGAATCCTTTGTGATTGCTTCTAGAGCTACTCCTACATCTATCTCTATCCCTAAACGGCCGCAAATTTCCCACGCATGGAGATAGCTGTCGATTCGAGTGATGAAAGAGGGGAATATCATAGCCATGTGAATGACCTTGCTCGGGATCTGTTTAGATATTAGTGGTTATACATCATCATGCCAATTAACGGGGGGTGGAAATATACAGAAGATATAGAAAATGCCGAGGGAGATATTACTGCTCGGTTGTCTGTAGTCACCCATTTGCTGTCAGGGGCACTCAAATAGCTGAGACGATGCAAGAGACGTTCTGCGATTAAAACAGGCTCGGATTCTGGAACTTTCCACTTCACCCCCCCCACTTCCGTCTACTGGTAGCGTTATAACTATAATCCTGTATGTCTATTATACCAGGAGGGCACTCATAGCTGGGAGGATAAGGGTCCGTTGACTTAAGGGTTGGATGGTGGCCAAGTACTATAAACCTCCGGGATCTCTGCCTCCGGTCAATAAGGAAACGGCCAATTAAGTTCTCAACGGGGTAATTATCGTCCCAAAAGATGTCAGCCCCAAAAGATACCTCCTCGAGGAGCTTCCAATCGAGAGTATTCTCGGGAAGACTGTCTTCATTGAAGTTTGAATCCTTAATGGGGGCGATCCAGTAAGGCACCGTATCAAGGGTAAGCTCGAAAGTTTTATTAAAGAGATCTAGGAACAGGCGGTGGGTAAACTGGCAAAGCTTTTTTAATGTGTCTGGGGACGCCCGCAAGCTCTTCGAAAGTTGCAATAGAATAAGCTCCGACTCCACTCCCTTGTCTGAGTAAACGGTAAAGGTAGGAATTGGAGGCAGCTTATTCCGTGTGATCAAGCAGATCGGCTGGATTTCAGAGGCCATACCAGCAGGGTTCGATAGCGAAAGTATATTGAACCAGAGTTCAAGGAGTGGCGTATCGACCTTCCAAAAATCCGGTTTACCCCTTCTTGGATAAACGTTGGAGTTATAAATGTCCAATGCTAGATGGGCATTGGCCATCTTTGGATGCCTTTTGGATCGGGATTTAGGCATGAGGTTTTCATCTAATTGACCTTTCCTCCTCAGTTCTAGGCAGGCTACGAAGGATGCTGATCGCTTTGCAGCCATTTTGGTGGGCATTGGAGCGCCCTCGATGTGCTGCACTACGGACAAAGTTGGGAGTGTGACCTCGCTGACGAAGCCCTCAGGAACATGTCTAATTGTGAATAACGGTTGTAGAGGCTCATTGTCTTCTTGTGGCTGATAAACTGTCAGTAAGGGTTGGTGAGAACAAATCCGTTGGCAAAGGCTACAAACCAATCGCTGAGAATAACGAGATAGGATCGTCATGGAAGAAGTCATTGTCAATTTTGCACCGGTGCCTGGTTCGATATGGTACAATTCCTCGGGATTGTCCGTCACGGATGGTTCTTCTGGGCCGGCAGGATCCAAAATCCTGTCAGCAGGAAGACTGCAACAAAAGTCTCGCATGATTTTCTAAAATATTCATTAGAATTGTCTGTCTTTTCGGGATTGGACGGAGATATCTACCTCTGAGTTCCGCACTTCGTTTAGTATTTCCAGATGGCTACAGTTTCCTCTCTCGAGCATATGAATGTACTGTACGTACCCATTTAGCTAAGTCACAACGCATCTGGAGACATATTGTACATACCTTGGAAACTGAACTTCGGGCTCGCCCTCTGGACTGGACATATTGGATCATCGTGCGGTATAAGTCGAATCTATTTCAATGAGCACTAGAATCCCAAATGGCACGCGGGGTATGCCAATAGCAAACCTAATGATTAAGCTGCAATCCGGAATGTCTAGGCCTTCTTCTGCAACTGAGGTAGCTATTAAGCAGTTCAGTTTGCCTTGCCGAAATTTACTTAGGGTTACCATCTGCTCTCGAAAGCTGAAATTCGCATCTGCAACTCCAGGACGAGCGAAAGAGCCGACCAGTATCCCAATTCGCAAATGCTCGATTTCAAGCCTCTTGAACAATTCAGCCAAAACAGTAGCCGTATATCTGCGGGAAACAAAGATAATGCACTTAGCTTTAGTCTTCACACTATAGATTTCTTTCAAATAAGCGTGAAGGAGCAAGGTCTTCGTGCTTAGGTGGCTTGCATCGGCTGAGGGTGGCGGAATTTTGTACTTGCGTACAATATCTGCTGCTTCCTGCAGATGTAAAATCTCCTTTTCGATCCTCGCAATGCTCTCGATATCTGGCTGTGCCTCTAACTTCCTCTCTGTTCTGCGTTCGAGCTTCCGTGCTTGTGTCTCACTAAGTGCAAATTTCCACAAAAAATCTGCACACCACGGTCCGAGTTCCGAGGCTGCTAGTTCGGCGAACGCAAAGATCTTGGAGAAGCAATCTAATTCGCCATACGTTTTATGAAGTTTTTGACAGAGGTCCGTTCTAAACTTGGGCTTTAGTCTTGGATAGGCTGTGACTGCTTCCTCTGGGCGACTTATAGATCCTTGAAGCAGTGCTAAATCACTAGTGGTAGCAATCTGGCTGTGCAAAAGTTTCTCCAGGTCCCTATTAGATTGCAGATTTAGCTGACACAATTATATCATGTTAATTTGGGCTGGGATACGTACGCTGCTGCGTGTGCTGCATCTGCGCGGGAACCAACAGGGGAGGCTGTCATTCCGAAGATTTTAGGTCGGGTGTTTTCTGGCTCAGCGAGGTAGAAATCCTTGATAATTCGGGCATATGAATGCTTTTTTTTCGCATGGTGGGCCTCATCAAAGCACAAAAGATTGATGTCTTGCATTTTGATGAAAGCGTGAACAAGACAGCCATAGAGGATATCAGCTGTCATAACGATCACCTAATAAAAGCGAGCGAGTGAGTGTGTCAACAAGTTATCTACCTACATAGAATGTATAGAAATGGTACCTGTTGTTTCCCAAGGACATCATCCCATGTTTCTTTCTTCCAATCGCCTGCTCCCATATTACCGCAGTATTCACCTATTCTGGCGTCAACATTGCAGCGTAGTACAGCAGCTTGTTGGAAGACTAAAGTGACACTGTGTACTAAGAAAAAGCTAACTCGAGGATGATTGCCAGCCGCCCGTGATTCCAATTCTTTCTCAATCATGTGACGAATTAGTAGGCAAGCAATAAGTGTTTTTCCAGATCCTATTATCAGCTAGGGGTGTTAGTGGCTATTGGCGTATTGTAAACTAGGCTTTTAGGGACCCACCGGTGTCGAGAACGGCGATTGTGTTCTTGGTCTTTGCGATCTCGAATAGTTCTAGTTGATACTCTCTTGGGTCGCCAATGATTTTCTCGCCCCGAGACGCTATTGATTTTATGCTCATTCTCTCCTCAATGACCTCCTCTTGCTCAAGGATATGTTGGAAATTGATTTCTTTGGACTTCTCATCCGCCCTATTAATATAATTAGAATTGAATCCTAGCGGCTTTCCAGAGGGGAAGCCTACCACTTTGAAAAATCACCTCGACGTTGGAGACGGCCTTTAGACATACGCTTATTCCATTTTTTAGGCTCGTGAATCGGTTCAAACGTGGAATCTATTTCACCGATGTCACTGCCATCTTCATCCCGCGCTTCCTCTTCGAATTTTCCTAAATTCTTAGAGTTTTTTTGCATCGCGTTTTCAATAAAGCATGGGGAGCTGATCGGGGTTGAGGAGCTTGAAGCGCTTTCGGAAGTGATATCTATAAGGTCGCTTTCACGGTTGAACTCCCCTCCTCCAGAGTCGAAAACGTTAGCAGGAGGCTTCAGTAAAGCCTGACTTGCGTTGGAGCAGAGTGAGATTAGGTGATCTATGGCTTCAGGAGCATCTCCGCGAAGTGATGTGTTCTGTATTGGAATAAGTAATTCTAGATCCTTCATATATCGATTATCATTTTCCCGAGACTGCTCTTGGGTAGTGGAAAGACCTAAATCAAGAAGTAGGTCCACTGATTCTGCTGGAAAAGCTGGCCCTTTCCTAGAGACGTCTTGCTTGTCTGGTGGTGGCGGACGGGGGGCTGGAGGCATGTTGGCTTTGGAGGCTTGCTTTCTGATTACTTTCCCTTTTTTGGGGGTTGCCAATGGCATATTAGGTGGAAAGCCTAAATTGGACCGAGGCCAATCATCCGTATCCGATTTACCCTGGAGGGTGATATTCATGATAGCTTGGATGGGAAAAGACCAATGACTTTGGAAAAAGTGATTTCGAGCGTGGAATGATTTTCAATCAATCGAAAATGTTAAGAAATAATAGCTGATAGCAGGAAACCGAATGTGTGCGAGGGTGGAAATGAGGGTGTTGGCGCTTATGGCAGGAGAAGGGGGGGTGAAGGGAACGTGGTTTGTTGGGAGAGAAGGTCACGGCGTGGAAAGGGAGGCGTGAGAAAACGACAGAAATCGCCAGAGGAAACCTTCGTGCTCTGCCCTACCCTGACACTCCCCTTTAGATGTTCATAGATGTCACGAACTAAGGGGCTTACGAACTTAAGGCCACGATTTTCTGTACTGCAGTGCTACACTCATAGCTACACTGGTCAATTTATGTAGCCCTGGCTGTTGCTCGGCTGGCACTAACATACTACGCTAGCTACAACTACATTAATGAACTACACGTAGTGTGGTTATGAAGACTTTTCAAACGGGAGTGTTGATTTACTATCTTGAGACGCATATTTGGTTGGGCTAAATTTCTCAGTGTTTAGGAGCTTTTGTTTTTCTAGAGGGTTGTGAACCACCTGTCGCTAAATGCTATCCTGGGGAGGACGCGTTTCACCGCGACAAACTAACGTCGTCACCTGCTGATAAGCGTGCTTGCCAAGATACAGTAAGATCGGCAGATCAGATTAAACCAGATAATCAACCCGTGGTGGCGCTTCATCTTTTAGCCAGCAACCAACTGCTGCGCTTGGATACTGCCCTCCCCTACATTTAAGTTTCACCAACCGTTCACCAACTCTAAACAATCAGATTCATCATGAGCGGGAATCAAGAGTCCCTTCGGTCGCTTTACGATGCGGGGGAGCGCCTTCGAAAAGAGATTGAGGATTCATACGATTACAACGGTCCCGCTTACCAAAAAAAATTGCAGACTGCTATCCGAACATACCGGGAATGCGAAAACCTTGTTGATCAAATATCTCTATTCAGCACGAATGAGTCATTGGAAGATGTTGTGTCGTCGGAGATAAGGTAAGAGTTGCGAAATCTTATGAACAAAAAGACTAACGGTGCGAAGGTACATGCTCGTAGGCTATCACCTAGCCGATCTCACTTCCAAGCAGCAGTCGCCGGATCGCGCTTCTATATTGAAACAGTCGAAGTCCCTATACATACGATTTTTAAACCTATGCGACGCTTATGATCTACTGTCAAATTATGATAGAAGCATACTACAGCCGACTGATCCAGGAGCGCTTGAAGCCTTACCGGCCCCTGTTGACGCAGCAGCAAGGAGGAATGAAAAAATTGCGAAATTTAAGCTAGAAAAAGAATTGAAGGCTAAGATAGATGTTAGTACCTCTTTTCGCATAAACTATTTGAGATGTTAACATATTCGTAGGCACTTGCACAGAATCCTCACTTATTGGACGAAGCTGAATTACGGAAGCTTCAGACTGCGTCACTGTCATTGGCAGTAATGAGGAGCATTCAACAACTCGAGATGATAGAGCTTGAGCTTGATATCCTTAGCAAAGCTCCTAAACCCGATGAGAACCCTGTTGTGCACCTAACCCAAGATGAACGAAGTAGAGACCGGGGCTCAAGGGACGGCTACAGCGACAAGTTGGATAACATTCCATCAACCATCAAAGGCGGACCACTTTTATCTCAAGATGGAAAGCCTTTGCGCCCCTTCACACTCTTGGATACTCGAGAGCGACTAAGACAAGGTGTCTTTAAATCAGGGCATAATCTTCCGACTATGACCATCGATGAGTACCTTGAGGAGGAAAGAAAGCGGGGTGGTATCATTGAGGGCGGAGGGTAACAGGTGCCACCCATTTTTGTTTGGAATACTGGTAGCTGATGGGAATGTAGTGAGAAATCGGGAATTAAGCCAGAGCCCGATGAAGATAACTACGAAAAAGCGGACGAAGAAACTATGAAAGCAAGGGAATGGGACGAGTTTAAGGAAGCTAACCCGAGGTTTGTGGGCCCTTTCTTGGATAGTGTAAATACTGTGCCTAATCGTTCTCTAGGGGATCTGGGAATACCATCAACAGGGGTTAAGCATTTATTATTGTGAATCTAAGTATTTAATGGATATATTAACACTACTAGAATAACCCTAATTCTACTCTCGGTTGTACTCGAATACTTGCCTTGCTTTAAAATTGAACAAAATTCGGCCATATCGCAACAAAATCAGTATCCCAAGTATCGTTTCTACCCATTTCTTCGTGGAGAGCCGCCACTCCATGGCCATAGCTCCCCCTGGCTGAGATGTAATTCATCTAGCTCGCCCGCGACTCTCTTATGCTGGAAAAACAAACAGGATATTTCTGACGTCTGATTAGGTCTCAAGCTACTGCCACCTAAGTAACTATCGACCCTCGAGCCAATACTACGGTTTGAATCATGGGGGAAAGGAGCTATAGCCATTACAAGAAGCAAAAGCAAAATATTACATGGCCCAGTCGTTGTTCAGCGAAATGTCAATATGCTCACCTTCTATTTGTAGAATCGTGGTATGGCGGGTTTTTGCTATTTTGGGGAAGGAGACGGGTATCTATCTGTCACCCTCTAGCGCTGCTTCTGCAGAAAGAGCGGAACTTCTAGCCAATGATAATGAGGATTTAGACCTAGGCAGGGCGCAATTTTTTCTTTTTTACCCCGGACATAGTTGGCCAAGAAATCCTCGACAATTTCCTTGAGAATTTCAACTTAACCTCAAGACTCCCGGCTCTAGAGCACTGTCCTCGAGGGTTGGCCTGGGGTCATCCCACATTCTGCCGCATACTGATAAAATGAATAACGAAAAGCCTACCGGCCATCCGGGGTAGCTTCAAATTTCCTGGGCATCTCTAGGGATAATCTGGGTACCACAGATGGTGGCTTTTGCCTGAGCTGTTTGAGCATTGAATAAGTGGGTTCCTGTGCGCTACATGACTTTGTCTAGAATAATTTTGGCTCGGTAGGTCCGGGGTCTCAAGAATAACCACCTCTGTACTAGGCTACAGATCGACAGGCCGGGTTACACTAAAGGCTTGACGTCGTGTTGTTGCTAAGCGCTGCCGGAGGTGGGCTGCATACTGTTGGGTAGATGGTATCTTGCCATAGGAAGTAGGGAGGAAAAGCCCTTGCAGTTCATGCTTTAGCCACACAGCGATATCCCAGAGGCCGCTTATAAAAGCCAACTGAACGGTACTCCTTCCCTTCCTGTGGAACAACAGCCATCACCAAAGGGATATATAGGGTTTAATTCTTCTAAACACGGTAAGTCATCTCCGGGGACACACTCATTGAAGTGAATGCTTGATATTTTTATTCAAAATAATGGAAGTTTGCAAATCCTTGTTCATGTATCTAATTCCAACTGTAGTATTTTTATTACAGTTTAGTTTATAAATAGGTGTTTACCTCAACGCATGACAGTACTCATCAGGCCCCTTACGCTAATAATAATCTCCACAAGATTACAGAATGCAGTATTCATTGCTTTGTAGAATGTTTTCAGAATGGTGTTATTTTATGTACGCACTCATATCTAGTATTGAGAAACAAAAGACTAGACCAGAGATTTGATATGAAGTAGGAACTTGAAGATAATCTAGCATTTTTTTTTATAAAAAAAATATATATGAATACTTTAATAAGGTATGATATACTGTACCTCGCTCTTGATAACACTGGTACACTGGCCTAGTACTGAAAGGGAGCAGAATGTTTCGGAGAGTCTGAGTCTTGAAAAATTTGTTCATCGGTTAATCCATGCACTGTTCCATGTCGAGTGATAGATTGTGAGAACAAAGATCAAGATCCGACGGCCAAAAGAAGAGTTTAGTGTTTCTATCCCTTCCTGGACTGTATTGGTTATTCAATCAACTTTTCCATAGCTACTCTAGCAGCACTCTCTCCATCAGCCGTGCCTGCCCGGGGAGCATCGCCAGCACAAATGCGCAGAGCTGAAAAAGCCTATCTCAGCAGTCCATCCATCCCGCACCGACCCCGGCTCTCCGTGAGAACCTTTCTAGAATGGAGTTTGGTCTCTACTCTCTCCAGGTGGCGGGTGCCCCACAAACGACAGGTGAGGATTGCAGGTGATGGGTGGGCCCTAAATGTAGTTAGCGGGCCCCACAGGCACCGTCTTGGGGCAGCCGATCGATAGACAGCGAGGGCTACCGTCACCCTATTTGACGGTACTATTTCCTAAAGGACGCCCCGGACTATAATCTAACAGGTAGTTGGGGCGGAGGAATAGACGGTTGAGGGTCTCGATGGGGATTGAATCGGGATGCGGAGGCTAATGTTGGGCCGGTGAAACCGCCGCAGGTGCCAGGGGTGGGGGGCCCGAGAGAGAGCGGCAACAATTGTGAGATCCCTGAACTCCGAACCCCTCGCGATAGAAGGAGAAGGGGAGTGGGAGACTCTGACTGCCGTATTTCTCCTGGGTATTCCGGAGATCTACGCCCTTGGCGCATCCAGTGTTCCCAAGCATCCCGTCTGCCCTGTAGACACTTACAGGGCTCCAGTCCCAGGCATCCCGGGCGTGTGTCTCAAGCAGTAGGGAGGCGTCCGCCCTTTGGGAAAGACTACCGCCTAGGGGTTACTGTATCATAGGTCCCTACAGCCCTCTACGGATCGGTAACTCCCGAACGGTACCTGAAGCCCTCACCAGTCGTCTGGGGTCCTCACCCATCATCTAAAGTCCCCACCAATTACCTATAGAACCCGCCGATTACCTGTAGGGCCCGTCAATTACCTGCAGGGCCTACCGGTTACCTGCAGGGCCCGCCCGTCACCCGGAGTTACCCGACAAATTGCGCCACCTGAGACACCTGCAGCCCGCCCGTCAGTCATCCGGACGGGCGCCCTTTCAGGTACTGCCGTCCGTCCCATCCCGACCCAAAGACGGATGGACTGGATGCTTGGGTTTAATAGGCGCATCAAGATCTATTGCACCCAGCGTTGCTGGCACTTGAAGTGCCAGTATGTTACGAATATATGATATTTAAGAGTGTGGTGAGATTAGCTGATGGCACAACCTGGCACAATTCAATTGTCGTGGGCTTGTTTTTGCCACTGAGGAGGGATATATTTGGGTTCTTCAGTACAGTGGGAACTTACAAGGATGGAACATTCAATTTGAATTGGGCTTGTAGATATTTTCTCCATTTTTTCTCCCTGCCGCCATTTTATTTGTACACGTATTACCTGGGCACTATCCCTAAGCTCTAGCGTTCAAAAGGATCTTCAAATGCCTCCAATTCCGTAATAGCTCTGTGACCTGCCCATCACTAGTATCCATACTAAAAAGACTAGCCACGCTTTAGGCTTCCTCACTATACAAGACGATTTCGCTTGGAGCCTACTTGAGCAGCAACTTCGAGATATGGAATATCGAAGTATAATTGCCACAATTTGCGAATAATAATCTATAGCTTCTTGGGTAGATATTGAAAGAGTTTCAGACTACACTGCTGGTATCAGTTTCTCATTTCTACTGTCTTGGAAGGTATCAAACAAAAAGCACGGAGTACTATAAGTATGGTTTAATAAAGCTGCTACAGTGCTAGGTCACTGTTACACAAAGTACCAGTAGTCTTGAGTGTTTGCGTAACGGATTTCGGATCCACTGATTGGACCATTCTCACTTAACTTGGGCGCAAGGCTTCCCCATCAACCCCGCTTTTCCTCAATTCCAAAAAATTGCGTTAACAGCCTCAAGTTAATCAACCCCCGCTCTCGACAATATCCAAAACGATAAAAATCGAAAAATGTTGCAAGCTTTCAGCAATAATCAGAACTCTATCAACATCGCAAATAGCTTTAACAGCACGGCCCCGGATGATAGGTCTGAAATACTGGAGTGGCTATCTCCATTAGAGCCGCGAGTACGCCATCGAGACATCGGAGCCCAGAGGGTCGACAGTATAGGAGCTTGGCTGCTGGAAACAGAGGAATTCAGACACTGGCATAATGGTAGTAGGGAGGATGGAACCTATCATCCGACCTTGTTCTGCGACGGCAACCCGGGAGTGGGAAGGAGCTTTATCGTGTAAGAAAGCGTGTGGGATTGCGGGGAATCGAAAGAATGCGATTGCTGACAGGTTGCGATGGTAGTTCATTGGTTGTGGACAGCCTATGTGATGAGTCCGTCGAGGGAGATGCTGCCGTTGCGTGCTTTTACTTCAACTTTGCTGCCCGGAATGAGCAGTCGCCGGTAAATATGCTCGGGTCCCTACTGAGACAGCTTGTTAGCGGACCTGGAGGGATTCCGGAAACAGTAACGCGGCGTTTTCAGAAAGAGAAGACGGTTATTGGGGGTAGAGGGCTACAAGTTTCAGGGATCTTGAATATGTTCCAGACCATCGCAGCGACAAAGCGCACGTTTATATGTGTTGACGCACTTGATGAATGTGTGCCAGAGCATCGAAGAGTAGTTCTTGAATCATTGGGACAGATTGTGCAAGGGTCGCAGTATACTCGCATATTTCTGACTGGAAGGCCACATGTCCGGAATGAGGTGGAAAGGGGATTGGGTGGGGCGGCGACTTTCATATTTATACGGACTACGGAAGATGGCGTCCTTAAATTACTGCGCGAGAAACTCAAGGGGGACACTGCCCCAAATACAATGAGCAGCACATTGGAGGGAGATATTATGAAGAGCATTCCCGCAATAAGTTCAGAAACGTATGTAGGAACGAAGGCAAGGACAAAGCTACCTTGGATTAACCGCTGACACATCGGAATATAGATTCTTGCTTGCTTCTCTCCACATCGAGGCAATCCTGAGAGGTACCACCATTGCTCGGCGGAGGAAAACACTCAAGTCAATCAAAGGCGGAGGGGGATTAGGGGATGCATATGGTGTGACACTGGACCGGATAACGGCCCAGGGCGAGGAAAAGACAAAACTGGCAATGGCCACTCTCACATGGGTCTGTTATTCGGAACGGCCATTACAAGTGGATGAGCTGTGCCATGCGCTGGCTGTGGAGATAGGAGAAATAGATTTCGATGCCGAAAATGTCCCACCGATAGGTACAGTGCTAGACTGCTGCCAGGGCTTAATCACCGTGGATAAGGAAGCTTCGAATGTACGGTTAATCCACTATACGGTCCAAGAATATCTTTGTAGCCACCCAGGTCTCTTCACCAAACCTCACTCGATACTTGCAGAAACTTGCTTGACCTATCTGAACTCACAACAAGTCAAGAGCCTTACATCCCGCTCTCTCCCAGACTATCAGAGTGTGCCGTTCCTCAAATATTCTTCAAGACACTGGGGGACGCATGCGAACAGGGAGCTCTCCGACCATTTGAGGACCCTTGCACTGGCGCTCTTGGGCCAGTATGAAGACCACGTGTCGGCTATATCACTTTTAGAGCAGGCAATGCACCCCCGTCATATCGAAGACATTAGTACTTCTCCACTCTTCTCGGGCCTACACTGCGCATCTTTCTTCGGGATTGTTGAATTTGTGGCTGCAATTATAAGTGCTGAGGATTGCGAGATAAACCAACAAGATTGCACAGGTAGCACACCACTTGCGTGGGCCGCGAGGAATGGACATGTGGGAGTGGTGAAACTATTGCTGGGGCGGAAAAGCGTCGACCCCGATCGCCCGGATGCGGATGATCGAACACCACTCTGTGGCACTGCTTTCGAGGGACACGAAGAGGTGGTCAAGTTACTGCTAGAACGGGAAGATGTTGATCCCAATTGCCGGGATAAGTATGAGGAATCACCGCTCGGGTATGCTGCCGTCGGAGGACATGAAGGAGTGGTGAAGGCACTTCTAGAACGAGAAGATGTCGACCCCAATCATCCGGGTTATCTGGGCGGAACACCACTCAATTGGGCTGCTCGCGAGGGAAATGAAGGAGTGGTTAAGCTACTGCTAGAACGGGAAGATGTTGACCCCAATCGCCCAGGTGTGCATGATCGAACACCACTCGGGAGTGCCGCTGTCAATGGGCGTGAAGAGGTGGTCAGGCTACTACTAGGGCGAGAAGATGTCGACCCCAATCGTCCTGACGAGAATAATCGATCACCGCTCGGATGTGCTGCTATTGAAGGGCATGGAAATGTGGTCAAGTTACTGCTAGAACGGGAAGATGTCGACCCCGATCTCCCGGAAGACGATGGGACAACACCACTCGGATGTGCTGCCATTAACGGACACGAAGGAGTGGTCAAGTTACTGCTAGAACGGGAAGATGTCGACCCCAATCGCCCAGATAAACAGGGCGCTACACCACTCTCTCACGCTACTAGGCGGGGATACGAAGGAGTGGTGAAGCTATTACAAGCCCGGAAGTCTAGAAAGCGCAGATTCTCAGCGATCACATCCGCTGTGGACGACCTAGGCTGAAGTAGGGTCCCGGGGTAGTCAATCGATTACCCTCAAATTGCCTGAAATTCTTCCTTTCCCAGCGCGAGCCCTGCCCAACCTCGGGGAGCCTAGTATACACTGTTGCAGCTATAATTAGTCCTCTTTTTCCCTTGCATGTCCTTTCCGTCAGTCCTATTGTATGACTTTAAAATCCTCCGCCCCGCCTTTAGTGAAAAACCCGCCTGTATGTAGACATACCCTTCCAAAATACCGGGTTTGGAGAACCCATTGCCAATTGGGCAAAGCTCACGGAACATACCATCCAGATACATACACCTGCTCGGAGGTTCGTCGGGAAAAGGTATAGCCGAATATCTCCTTAGCGCGGGGTCATAGCTGCCCCATGAGAGGCCCGTGACATACCACGACTATATACCACTCCCGAACCCCCTAAACACGAGATCACCAAGCTCACGACAGCTCGCTACATCTCGTGTTTTTTCGTTGTTTTTCCACAGCCCAACTCTAACCAAAAATATTTTCGGATACCCCCTCTGGCTCTCGCACCCCATTTCATACGATACTTCACTATACAAAACACCATGCCCAGCAGAAGAGGATCCCGTCGTGGAAGAAGTCAAGCACCCAGCAGTAGGGGAGGAAACTCTGGAGGAATAAGAAGACACACGCGCAGTCGCCAGCCCCCACGACGATATGGTCAATACCCAGAACCAGAACCCAGCGAACCCGGTAGCGGAAAAACACACATCTCTGACAGTGACGACAACAAAGTGGAACCCAGTGCATACGGCGATTCACCCCCTAACAACATGCTACTTAACTCTCCCATCAATGTCAATCGAAGCAGCATGTACGAACAGTCTTCCACCCTACAACCTCCCAGCCAACGCGATAGCAGCCTACAATCCCCCAACCCAGGAAATGACCCCATTAGCCTAGACAATATGCGGGAGCTACTTCGATCACATGAAGAAGAAATTGTTGACCGGGTTGTCCTCCGATTGTGTCCCCAGACCTCAGAGCAAAACCCCGTTTTTAATCCAAGGCACCAGTCAGTACCCAACAGAAACTTCGACCGAATCACCGACTTAGAGAACCAGCTAGCGCAGCTGAGAGCAGAAAGGGAACTAATGGAGGCTACTAGCCAGGCACCAAGAGAACTTGCTAGTATGTATAACCCCTCTCAGGTCCCAGTTTCGTTCGCCAGGGATGGTGCATCTGCTATGGCAGAATCAGTGGAAACACTTTTTCCCGGCGTGGAACGGAGCACATTGACACAAATCATCGAAAACCATTTTAAGCCAACCAATATCTACCGGCTGTTGGCAACTGAGAAAGAGTGGGCCGAAACCCAAAGGACAATTAGCATCGGGGGGATCGAATTCGAACAGACAGAACGAGACGGAAAAGAGAGTGAGTACCGCATGAGCAGCTTCTTCAAAGCTTGGGCGGCATATAGCGGCATCCTTGTTAAGCTCGCCCCGGAAGCCCTTCAAGGAGAACTCGCAATATCACTGTTCATTTATACTATGAGCCTGTATGACCTGTTAGAAAAGTACACTTGGGATGGAGTAAAAGGATACCATTTCCAATTCCACCGCAAGCGAGCAGCGAGTGGGAAAAGTATTTACTTGCCTCAGGACTGGCGGCAACTCGACAGCGAACTGATCACCTCTAAGTGTTTCGCACATCCCCTCATCCGAGCAACATGGATTCAAGGCACCAACCGCTCCTCCTTTCCCGGCCGAATAAACGAATTGCCACTTCGTGAGAATCCATTCACACAAAATTATAGCAGCCCTCGGCCAAATACCTTTGCCACCTCCTCACACGCAATAACAGAGCGCCGGTTAGCCCACAACCCATCATTCCTATCGGGCGCGAACAGTATGGGAACGATCGGCCCAGCGGTGGCAGCCCCCCAGGTGTGCCGCAATTGGAATTACCGGGAATGTCGAACTGTTGGCTGTCGCCATCAGCATATCTGTATCGGGTGTGGTAGCAACCACAAGGCTGTGCAATGCCAGCAGGCAGGCAGTACCTCACAAGCGGTAGCCCACACAGGCAGATATCAAGGACGTTAGCTCCCCTCTAAATCCTACAAAGACACGCTTCCCTACCCTTGCACTTCAATCATACCCCCCAGACTCCTCCTGTTATATAGCAATAATAGGATCATTATACTTACCCCTACTCAAGGGACGCCCACTACCTACCCCTATGATACTGTAGCTTCTATTGAGCGAGATAGTTATCCTTTTACCAACACTGTTAGTACACTGCCGCCCCGACCAAACACAGACATTCGCTACCGGCTCTTCGTGGAACACAATGCCCCAATGCCAGCAGGTCAATTGAAACTCGCAGGATGGAGAGCACTCACTGCCCGATACTCGGATAGAATCCTAGTATTGACAATACTAGGTATATGCCAATTTTGAGCGAAGATTGGCTACGAAGGCAAACGGGGCCCAATACAGATACAACAAAATCTCAGCACTGCCGAAGAGTGGCCCGAGATCGTTGCAGGAGATATTGCAGCTGAGCTCAAAAAGAACCGCCTAACATCCTACCCCACCTACACCTCCCTGCCATACCTTTATACAGCTTCCCCTTTAGGACTAACAGATAAGTCTGATGGTACAAAAAGACGAATCCATCACTTGTCCTACCCGACGAATCTCGACTGCTCAATCAATGGGGGAATTCCAGAGCAGTATGGGAACATAACATATAGCAGCATTGAGGACGCCACTACTGCTATCCAAAGGATGGGCCAAAGCTGTCATCTAATCAAGCGAGACTTTGAAAACGCATTTCGACATATTCCAATCTCTCCCGATGACTCACCCTTGCTTGGTTTCCACTGGGAGAAAAAATATTACTCTGAACAATTCCTGCCCTTCGGCCTCCGGACAGCCCCCTATATCTTTAATCTCTACGCTGAAATGTTCCACTGGATCCTGGCCGATGACCTCGAAAGGCAGGGGTACCCAGTCGAGGTAGTTCACTATCTTGACGACTTCCTTCTTATAATTCCGCCTGATCAGAACCCAGAAGCCTACAGCCAAAGATTTACGGAACTCTGTGACGTAGCAGGATTAGCAATCAAGGTATCAAAAAATGAGGAGGGAAGAGTCGCAAGCTTCGGAGGTATAGAATTAGACACGGAAAAGATGGTCATCCGACTCCCACAAAACAAACTCAAAAAAGCCCTAACCGTTGTCCAAAATACCATAAAAGCAAGCTCGTTTTCACTCGTCGAACTCCAGAAAGTTACAGGGTACCTGAACTTTCTGGCCACTGTTGTTCCTCTAGGACGAACCTTCCTCCGTAGGCTTTATAACATGGAATTAAATTTTCCCACACAGAGTCAGCATCACCGGAGACGGATATCCAGTGAGGCAATTAAGGATCTCACTTGGTGGTTCCGGGTACTAAAGCTGGACCCCGAGAGATCCATCTTAACACGGAGTAGACCGATAGTCACTATGTGGTCCGATGCCTCCGGTACCAAGGGACTTGGGGCATACTACATCATGGGAACAGTTAATGATTGTGGGAAAACATTCTCTACCCCTAAAGCCCAATTACCTCTTGACCCTAAGCCTGGCATGGCATTTTCCATATCACTCCCCCGCTATATTACAAAGACAAGCGAGCATATAAACACAAAGGAAATGCGAGCGGTCGAGGAAGCGCTCCTGCATTGGGGACCGAAGTGGCAGGGAAGGAAAGTGATCATCAATACAGATAACCGGGCTGTAGCCCATGGGATAGAAAATAGAACAATACGAGGAGGATCAATGACAGTATTGCGGCGATGTCTACTCCTTGCAGCAGAATACGACATTGAAGTCCAAACAAAATGGATCTCTTCAGCCTATAACGCTCTAGCTGATGCACTGTCCCGGTTCAATTTTGAGAAGATTGCTGACCTTGCATCCCAGTTATTACACCCCGCCACCAACCTCCGGGATCTTGGATTCTTGACGTACAATGGACAGGCCTCTCAGTTGTAGCAGCATATTACCTGTGGAGAGGACTGGCACCCTCCACAAGAGGGAACTATGAAACTCCACGAGTACGATTCACACTATTTTGTAGCCTATCCAACTATCGACACGCGAATGGAGCATGCTTTCCAGCACGCGTCACCTGGCTAATTGAATGGCTCTGTTCTTTGGCAGGAACCATAAAGATTAAAACAATGAAACTCTACCTTTGCGGTATTAAATCATACCAGCTGGATTTGGGCATAGAATCTACAGCCTTCACCGACCCCCGACTCGAGCGAACACTGCAAGAGATTAAACGGGACCACAACGAACCTGAACGGCGCTATCGAACACCATTAACGCGCCCCCACCTCCTCCAGATCCTCCAGCAGCTTGACCCTAGAAGATATGAGGATGTAGTTATCCACGCAGCATTTACTCTTGCATTTGCAGCTTTTCTTCGGGTGGGGGAGTTCACCTACCGAGAAGCAGATACTACGATTGGAGTTCTATTCCGGAACTAGTTTTTAACAAAAAACAGTATTCGAATAAAAGAACACGAAGGGCAATCTTACCTGGAGCTCACACTCCCTGCCTCAAAAACCGACCCTTTCAGACACGGAATTCAACTCACGGTAGCAGCCAGTAATGACCAGGCATGCCCTGTGAACGCCATGAAATACCTCATAAAAATAGACTGACACCGCCGACAATCCTCCCCTCTCTTTTGTATTGGCCAACTGGAACAACGCCCATTTACCAGAGAATATGTGGTACAAAAGCTCCGAGAGCTGGCAATCCGCTCTGGCCTGGGGGCTAGTGCCTGGAATGGGCATAGCTTTCGTAGAGGTGCTGCCACATGGGCAGCCCAAGTGGGAATAACCGAGACTCAAATACAAACACTAGGGAGGTGGCGATCAGATGCCTATAAAGCATATATCGAGTATTCAAGAGAGGAGCGCATCTCTCTCTCACAACGCTTCCAGAAAGCCTAGAACCACCGGAGGGCCAAGATGCGAACCTACCTGCCTTGTGATGGAGTGACGATGTTGGACACCGTAATGGCAGGCACGCCTTCACCAGCTCCTAATGACCTGCCTTGGACTGGGATATATCGGTGTCAACAATCCCCACAGACAAGGGCAGCAGCGTACCCGGCAATGCCTCCCACAGTGGAATTACAGCAACAGCGAGCATGCAGGCGAAAAGGTTGTAGCTGTTACTGTATCTATTATTCTCTTTTTGTTATTCTGGGTTTTCTTTTCCTTCTTCTCTTCTTCCTACGCGAGTTATACAATGTACATGCTACTTTCTTTGAAAAATTGGCCCCTAGATATTTGCTAAAATTTATGAACGAAGGCTCGCGAGTTCCAGTACCGTACATTGTCTGGCATGCAACCAATCGGGGTACTATTTCGTTTCTCAACTTGCATTCTCTACCTCAATTACCTTTCCCTTGTCAATTAGATTCCTTGTCACAAAATCTCCTTTTCTTTCCCCACCATTTTTCATGTATCTATTTCCTTCTTGTTTTTCCTTGCTAGCGATAGATGGATAGATAGATAAGCTACACATAGACTCCTTTTTCGGATATGTCAGGACCTGGTGTAGGGGTTCCCGGAGCCACCTTGAACAAGAGAACGACCCTAGGTATTGTGATATCACGATATTATTCTCGAATCCCGACATCAATCACCGCTTGAACGACTCCACCACACACAACAATACTTTACCTGCCATGCCACCCAACCGCCCCGAATCCATACTAGGACAAATATTTTAAATTGAGCCCACTTCGCCCACTAGACAAGCTGTCACCAGTCACGCAGCTCTCAAGCAAAACTATCAAATCGCTGCGAAGGCAGTGACCTGATGAACTGTAATTACATACCAGCCCCTCAAACCCACCACCGTAGATGTCCCGGAAACTTGAGTTGCGTGGAAAGTAGTGATCACCCGCATTGATAGGGTACAACGGAAATCTGAATTAGGATACGCTGCTCTGAGGTATTCCCTGGAAAAGTTCGTAAAATACAGCTCTATGAACAATCCACAGAGTTTAGATATAGACTTTGATTGTTGGCAGAGGTATGAAAAGTACGAGCAGGGGGGTAGTGGGGGGGGGTTTGTCAGGTTACACGGCGCTACCACTGCGATGTGGCTCTCGCGCTATGTTAGGATAGCAGTAAACTAGCATCGCCCAAACTTAGGCCCCCCTAAATTATTAGTTTGCCATACCACAATACCTCATCCGGCATCCAACGGCCAACTTCCCCTCGGCCAGATCACTTTTAAAAGACCGTATTATTAATTTAACTTACCACTATCCCAGCCAACAAACTCTAGTCTAATACTTGTGCGCCGCAAAAAGTTTCCGGAAATTGGGGAGCTTGGGCTTGACATTGTTTCTAACCTAGTGTCAAGCCAAAGTCCACACTATCATACCCCTCTCTTGCCCTCAAGAAATTTGGTGAAAAATTAGGAAGGTTATGTATGATACTACGATATAGTCCTAAAGTTTTGGATCTGTCAAAAAGTCATTTTAAGGTGAAAATAATTAGGTAAGTCACACATTATTAATTTTAAAGCAATTCCAGGTGCGGGGTGTTGATCAAACATGGTGAGCTTTGGTGCCAGAAGGCCGTTTCACCAACACTTTTTGCTTAGGGGCAGGGGGCTGTACTAGTACCACTGTATTAAAGGATAGTTTTTAAATGGTGGAAACCATGATGTGATATGCTTAACTATATACTACTCAACAAGGCTCGTAATTTACCCCGTTTCAAGTGGGCTTACAGAGGCACGAAGTATTGTGCTGCAAACTAAATTCTCAAAAGTAACGTTAGTATTCTAGATGATAATATTATTACTTGAATGTTGAACCTGTCGTTTTGTTACTACGGTATTATGGCCGTATTTGCCTAGAATGAGGTTGTTTCGATTCTTTATGATTTTCCTGTCTCGAACTCGCCCGTGAGGGGTTACCAACGGGTCAAAAGATGTGGGGGCTATCATTGGTCGTTACTCCGGCAGGCTCCATGTCACACAATACGGAGGTACAAGTACTTGTACAGCTCCCAAGTTTTGTATGTTCCACAGGACGTAAGGGCAGCAAAACCGCGCTTGTGGAACATACAATACTTAGGCGCTTTAGAGTACTTGTACCTCCGTATGCTTCTTTCCGCGTAGGGTAACCTAAGTTAGATGTTACTGGATTAGTATTGGTTCGCCCAACCTCACCCCAATTCAACTGAAACCCAAACCCGACGTCAATATCAATGGATACTCCAGACTCCATCTCACAGTGGAATGCGCCTGCTAAAAATGTCGATTTTACCACGTTTGGGATGTTTATAATTGGTGTGCTTCATTTGTTGATCTAAAAATGAAATTTGAGGCTGAAAATTCTGACTTTTTTTTTTCCAGACGAGATTCATTTCGGAGAAGGTAAAGATGATATGGTTGATAACATCATCGGAGGTGCTGGGACCTACGGTTTGTGGCCCTTTGCCTAATCCTGATTGTCGCTTGATGTTAGGTTTTCATGATGGTATTTTTGTTTTTTGAGCCGCTTGAATTCTCATAAACTGAATATTCTTAAATCATAGGCGTTATCGGCGCTCGTCTCTTTAGTCCTGGCCCTCGGGCAAAAGCGATTGGGTGGATAGTTGATGCAGGGAATGATTTCCCCGAAGAAATCCGTCAAGACCTCATCGGGTTGGGAACTGACCTGACATTACGCGAAGACCAGGGGAGGAGGACAACGCGCGGGTGGAATAAATATGGGCCTGGTGATTATAGAGCATTCAAGTATCTCACACCCAAGAAGCGCCTAGAGGTCAACGATCTCGTCGAGGAAGGACTATTCACAGCAAAAACGATCCATCTCATTTGTACTCCTGTCCGTGCGGACAATGTCTGTTCTGGGTTGTACAAAGCGTTGCAGGATAGGCTTTTGCGTCCCATTCCTTTGGTGATTTGGGAGCCTGTGCCCGACTCATGTCATCCAGCGCATAGGATGGAAATGTATATTTATTTTCTCCGCCGCCCTCAATTGGCAAACAGTAGTAATGAGGATTTTACTGATGATGATGGTGATGTCCGGTTAGGTACAAAGTTCTAGAAATGGTCCACATCATCTCACCCAATCATGACGAGCTGGCAGGGTACTATGGGGTTGAAGATCCTCTCGACAAGAACAATCCTGATACCACCGAATCCCTAGCAGGAAAGATAGTAGCGGCGGGAATTGGAAAACAAGGGAATGGTGCTATCGTCGTCCGTGCGGGCAAATTAGGATGTCTTGTTGGCTGTAGAAAGCATGCGCCTATCTGGTTGCCACCATATTACCCACCTACCGAGGTCGGAGGCAATAATCCAAAAGTTATAGACCCTACTGGTGGGGGCAACGCTTTCATCGGCGGGATGTCTATCTCAATCGCTAGAAATGGGTCAGCAAAGTTCGTACTTGCTGCAGCGATGGGTACCGTAGCGGCTAGTTTTGCCATTGAGCAGGTTGGGATGCCGAAACTCGAAATGGTTAATGGCGAAGAGAGATGGAATGAAGTTAGGGTTAAGGAACGGATGGAAGAGTATCGGAAGAGGGTTGAAGAACTGGGTATTTCGCTAGATGTGTAGTTTAAGATGATAGCGGGGTATTTTCTGTTATTAATAGGTTTAGAGGTGGAGGCATTTCGAGCCTTTATTCAGTTCGCCTTCTCATGGCTAATATAGGATAATTCAATAGTTTAATCTTCGCTTCTGTTAGACTGTTGCCCCTGTATTTTTTATTTGCGCTAACCGTAATTGACACTCGGTCCCAATATCTAAGCACCAGTGATAACAGTACTAGATGAATCATTGCTCCATCTAATGAGAAGAAGTTGTATCTTTGTTTTACCCTCCAGCCTACTCAAGCAGTGGGATGTCAAGTCGACTTTAGAAATCGTGACGAAAGGCTGGGGAAATTCATCCCGCACCGTGACTACGCCTTATCGTGTCGTACAGCGTTGGGAAAGGTGAGCTCGCCTTCCCTTCTTCCTCCCTTCCTCCCTTCCTCCTTCCTCCCCTCTTATCTCTCTCTGAATCACTTATTAGAGCCTCCCCTCCCCTCTTCCCTTCTAATTTCATCTCATCATCACTCCAATCGTTACTCCCATCACTCCCATCACTCCCATCGTTACCCTCATCGTCTCTTATCACACCTTGACTGAGAGAAGCTTAGAGCTCACAAATTCTAGAGTAATCTTTCAATTCTCCTAGAAACATTCATCAGAGGCTTTTATTTGCCAATTAGTGAGCTTACCCGTGAGTCCCCCTCCGCTCGGAATAATTCTCTACCATTTCATTCTGCGGTTGCATCACAGGAGGGACCCACTCTCCTACCCTTTCCACTCTTTCCACTCTTTCCACCCTTTCCACCCTTTCCCTCCTGTTTCCCGTTTCCAGTTCCCATCTTCCATTCCTCTTCCCCTCTGTACTCTTCCCTCTTCTTCTAAACTTCTTTCTCACTTATACCTCCAGCCAAACTTTCATCGTTACAAAAGAAAATGTCACGCAATTCTGCGCTCCCTGTTACTCCTCAGAGGGGGCGCACTAAACGTTCACCTCGCTCCCTATCTGCCAATATAGGAGAAAATAGGCACGAGTCTAGTAGCGAAGATGAGGTTGATCAGCCATCGACTCCCCAAAATGCGGGACTACCAAGGGGTAAGCTTCAAATAGTTCTCATTTTTATTTCTGGCGCGATGGACTTGGTTCTTCCCTCGACAATTGTGAGGCTTAGTATCTAATATTTTCTTTTTGTTCGTCATTTATGGTTTTTAGGGTATGGTTTGTTCACCTATACCCTATATTTCTTTTCTTTCTTTTTCCCCGCGCCCTCTCTTTTTTTTATTGCCTTCTTGGGAAAATCATAGTCTTCCTCCCACCCTCGCGGTTAGGCTTTAGGCCTACGATTTTTTATGACCCTAGGAAATGAGGCACATTGCCCCCTAAAAACACCTTTAAGGGGTCCTGGACAAATTCTGGGTTCACTCCTCTCCCTTTGTGCTGCCGGCTGTTGGGCTTCGTCCTAGATTTATGACCTCTGGGTGGAGGTGGCGGGCTAAAGGATGATTGTCTCAATTTTAGCAGAATTGGCTAATACTTGATGAGACAGGAACCCTCAACTTGAGACGCCGTGGGAAGACAATGTCGAGCCTTGAAGATGATGATGGCGCCTTGCAACCATTTCTAGAACCTGCGCCTCTGAGCCTGGGCCGAGAGAGTAATAGACAACTCTCGAGACTCCTTTTCAATCAATCACGAGAAGTTGAAATTAAGGATTCCGAATCTGATGGCGACACAGAATTCTTCGTTCCCCATGAAGACAATCCTGTTACTATATTAGCCGAGGACGACCTTCAAATGACCCAGGCGAATCTAGACTTTGAAGCATTAGAAGGGGGAATTGAAACAGGTCCCGAGGATCTGGCTGCGCGTGGATTACCTTCAGCGTGTGTCTTTGTGGCAAAGTGAGTGGTACTTTTCAACTAGATTTATGACTCTTGTTTTCCTAACTATATAATAGTCTCGCTGCTACTCAGACAGATGAGGAGCTGATGAAAAGCCTCCAAGCCCATTTTTCCAAGTACGGTAGACTTCACGTCAAAATCCGTAGGGACAGTAAGGGAAATCCTTACAGTTTCTGCCAATTTGAGGTATTACCCTGCCTTTCGATATTTAGCTGGCTCAAACTGACCCCAATTTAGACCGACGAAGTTGCCAGAAGAGCCATTAGGAAAGGCAGGGCTAGAATTATTGACTCATCTGGTCGGCCAATACGCTGTGAACCCGCAAAGGTCAACAGAACCCTCGTACTCAGCAAAAGCGATAGCAGTCTCTTCCACCGTCACGAAGTCGTCAACATGCTGGATGGATTTGGCCCATTGGAGTCTGTCGAATTTCCTGAAGGCTCCTCAACCAAGCCGTTATTTGGTCTGGTATCCGGCAACAAGTGTTATGTTAGATTTCAGTTCCGCCAGGATGCAGTTGATAGTTTTCAGGTATGACCGACTTGCGTTTTTCCATGTTCAATATTTGGTCCTGACATTCTTTTTCAATCACAGTCTTTGCGTCTCAATAGTCATTGGATCTCGGATTGGACAAGTAATTTTTCTGCTCATGACATGAGCATGGCACTGCGCTGTGACCAATCCATTGAGGTTGACACGGTTTCAATCTTTGTCGGAAAGCTTAACCCTCAGATAACGGAGCGCGAGCTCAGGGACCGTTTTTCGATACATGGGAGGATCATTGACTGTAATATGGTCAAAAGGCACAGTAAGCAGGGTAGGGTCTGAAAGTCTTTAAAGGTTCGTAATTAACGGGTATAGGCTTAGGCATCAATGCGTTCGCATTCATACGATATGAGACAGAAGAAATGGCAAATATCGCCCTCGTGGCTGAAGTAAGTTTCATTATTCAGACCTTGGGAGTTAGGCTTCCCTATGGCTAACAGCAATCAGAATGGATCAGAATTCATGGGTAAAAAACTCCATGTTCAGAAGAGGGAGATACACAGGAGGCCAAAAGTTATCGGGGTACCAGCTGGACATCGCGGTCAACGGGAAACCAGCCTTACCACCCAGGCTATTGCAGAGCAAGGGGTTCCCAACGCAACTCTCCAATATCCACCGGTTCTGCAATATCAGTTCCAGCCCCTGCCTGTCGCTTCAACCCCACATTATTCTAATAGCATTCGTATGGATAAAATGGATCCTGAACGTCACTTCTCCATTGCCAATCCTGTGGCCCCGGTTGTGCCGCAATTTCATGTCATGAATTATCACAATCATGTAAGCTCACCCCGTCACTGGAGGCCCCCAGAACTGACCAGAGACAATAGTACGGTTCAAATGTGATGGCTTCTCGCCTTCCTGGAAATTTCCCAGTGGCGCCGCACTCCTATACACTCAGCCCTCCGGCAGGGTATTCGTTCCCCCCATACACACCCTTTGTCCCACAATATCATATTCCAGGTCAAGGCTACAATTTTTCAAACCAGGGATTCTCCGGTGTCAATGAAGCGCATGGGAGTTGGGGAGCTCTTAGACGACAAAGGATGTCTGCTGGACACCCTTCAGGCATCTCAGAGTCTGTTTCTCCCCGTACTAAAGTCAGTACTTTAAAGGTGGAGAACCTTACCGACCCTAGCTTCAATGAGACTTCTAACGCGCAACCATTTTTGCCTAACGGGTACCCTCCTCAGCAACCAGAGTCGGGGCAGAGCCACTACGACTGTTACTCTGGGTCTTTTCCCCCGCCTCACTTCTCGAGTGCGTATCCTCTTGTCCCACCTCCTCCTGCACTTGTGGACGTGCGTAGGGATAGTGTTATGTCCATTGGATACGATCCTGCTACCCTTCAGTATGTTGGCCCTGGTTATACGCCATATGCTAGCAACTTTCCCCAACAATGTCCTACGGCTAGAGAGAATGAGAGCTAGATTTGTCAAGTCAAGTGAGTGGTATTCTCCCCTTGTGAAGTGAGGTCTATAGCTAACCCAACCATTAGATAATTGGTAGGCAGTTAGGTCGTTTTGGCTGATGTGAAGGCGAACGATCTGTGATAAATTTCGATTTCAGCAGGTTCACACACTATTTCTCGTGGAGGTTTTTGTTCTTATCTCCTTTTTTTCTTGTGGCAATTTTCAGTGAGTATCTATGATTTTGTATCTTTATTCATGGAACATGCTGGTATATTCCACTGAATTCGTTTTTTCCCTCTCTTGTATCCCCTCCACCTATCCCACACATGTTTCCCATGCCCTCCCCCCCTTAACACTCTCAGAGTCTGCAGATGCTATATACATTTTTTCTTTTCTTTTTCACCTTTTTTGTTTTCCCTCAGATTTCAAAATATCCATTTTTACCAACATGCTACTTTTCTCATTTTTCCATCGTATTAGCTTTGAGAAGTCTACTTTTTTGTCTCTCTTCCCCTTTACCACGGTATGCATATCACGAGATTCTTTTTGCTCTAGGATAATTCGCGACATGATAGTCAATAAATAACGATGGTTTGCTGTCACAGTTGGAAGGTTTTCATATAGTGAGTAGGGTCGCGGGGGGGACACGGTACAATATCAGGATTGGTAATTAGGAAAATCAATGAAAAGGGCGAGGAACGTGCTAATAAGGAGCGATAGAGTTGGTGATTTCATCATGTTCTCTTAACCTTATGGTTCCACTTTACTGGAAATTGAACTCATAAGAGCTGGATATAAAGCATGAGACTGGTGGGTGCAGGTATCGACTCATGCAACTCTGCAATGGAGGCTTTTTGGCAAAGTCTGCCAAACTGACTCTCTCTTTAGCTAGATCGTGATTGGACTGAATCACCAGAGCAGCCCAGATACCGCATAATCTAGGAAGAACCAGAATACCTTAAAAACTGGAATAAACCGACCTCACTCTAGGACGTCTGGAACTCCGTCCATTAGGTTTGGGGGAATGAAAATAGCGAAAAAACTGTCTTTCAGCCCTGTACTGAGACAAACAGAAAGAATAAAACGAGGTAGCTCCAACCTCCTAGGATGAGGTACTCTACAATTATTCCAGTTTTCAAGGTACTGGGCCCGGTAAGAAGGTATAGAATAGTTATTCAAGGTTAACCACATAGATTGTTCCGGTTAATAGGTTCCTACTCTTATACTCTAGCAGGGGCGAGGAGGGTAATTATGGTGAACGGTTGCCATCCTTTATAGGAAAACGAACTGTTGGCGATTATACGAATGATTATGCCTTTCTGAGGCATCTCTCCTCCAGTCACGCCTTTTGACCCTTGTTCGCGTACTCTGCGAACTGCTCTCATCCGCCGCAATATGGTATTTCTTTTTATTTCTTTCTGATGACCATCTCTTTGATGTCATCTTTTTTCTGGCTGAGTGAAAAGTCTTGGCGGATGTTGGATTAAGCTTCATACTAAAGTTATCCCCCGGTCTTGGCAGGTTGGCTAGGCGAGGACTTCCGGTGTGGTGCTGTCAAGGCTGTGGAATCGACTACGGTAGTCCGGGATGGGTTTGGTTTGACGGGTTCATACAATTGAGAATACTCTGATGGTTAACGAGATCTAAAAAGCCAGTAGAGCCGATCTCATAGTGTATCAGGAAAACGCTAATCTATCTTGCTGTATATATTACCAGCTTTTTGTCTTGGAATCTAGAAATTACTGGGCGGGCGGAAAGAACGGATTTCACGAGCTTTGACGGGACTGTACCGTGGGTTTTCCGCCGCTATTATCTATATGGTAATTGTTATCATATCTCCGAAAGAGCGTATTTGCGAAGGGTTTACTGGTAGGCCTTAAGACACAATATAGCAGGGGGAGGTTCGAGTTTACTCAGAATTTACGGTACCTATATCCGCGACAACGGGTCAAACGTATTGTACGAAGGCTTCACGTCTCCGCTCCAATCTAGGCACACTTTTTTTTTATTTCTTTTATTTCTTTGGAATAGTGAAGACAGTACAATACAGGCTTATAGAAAGATGAAAAAAAAGAGGTGTGAATCTTTGGCTAGAGGACACGGGGGCAACTACCCGCCAATATTGTTAGTGAATAATTAATCTTGGTTGGCCGGGAGAGCAATCCCTGTATTGTGCCACGCACGTGACTCCCTCAATCCCGAGACAATCCAGGCAACACAATGTCTCCGGAACTGGTAGTCTAGCTAGTTGACCTCACACAATGCTAATTTCCCCCTAATTCACCTTTCTTCCCCCCTTTACCATTTCTCATCCTGTATTCTAATCATTTTACTCTAATATATACTTGATTTTATATCAATCCTGAAGGCTTTGTTTCGTTTACGGACCCAATGGGTTCGTTGGGTTGGGCTCAATGGTTGTGGAGTTGGGTTTGGGTCGGGTCAGCCCTTTTTTCAACCCGCGTTAACCCATTGGAAGGCTTGACTCTGGCCTATGAGAATCGGAGGATTTAAGCCATAAGTTATTAACTATCGCCACTATTCCAAGACCATCAATTTATCCTCATCCCTTAAAGAGTATATTAAACTTCCAACAAGCGAAAAGAAAATATGCAGTACCTCAAGCTCAAACAGAGCATAAGTTATCATTGGTACTTGATGCTTGACGGCCGCTACCGTGGGCTACCGACTATTAGACTTTGTGTTGAACAACCTCAACTAGAGACCAGTATTCCCAAGCGTCCAGTCTGTCCGTCTTCGCGTCCAGACAGGACGGACGCCTGTAGCTGAAAGGGCGCCCGGGACGGACTAGACGATTTGGAACTTGGTCTCTATCTACCTTCAAAGAGCGCTCGCAGTGCTCACTTAAGTTTATGACTCTCTCATTCACTATGCTCCTAGGCTTGCCCCAATCATATCAATGAACCTACACAATCACTAATCAGCCTAGAAGTAACTTGCCGAATTACAGAAATGCTTGTCTCCCGGTACAAACAATCATGCTGCTTTACACCCTGGGGCATGCTTTCTCAGATGTATAATGAGTTTGATTAGTACTTATACCGCTAACATTAACCCACTAATTGAGCTGGAGTATTTTAAACTTAAGCAACGCTTTTTTATGGAAGTTTTAGAAGCAACCCCACTAACTTAACACTTTGGAAAAAACAAAAAAAGTATCCCCAGTGGCACCAATGTCTATACCCCGAAACATTATTCCCTGTCACATGTGTAAACATCTGGGAACTGTTGACGAAGTTCAGATACCCACGAATCCTTCCATTGTTTTCTACGAGCCTCATGCAACTTAGCCCACTGAGCATCTTTAATTTGCTGTTCAATCTCAAATCTTTTGAGCATTTTCGACTTGCTATGATGGAAAGCCGAGAAAATGCAAAACTGGCTTCCCGTCAATATTCCAGCTACAGAAGGGGTTCACATATTTGTTACCTGAGCCACGACCACCGGTACAAGCACCTTCCAGTCATCATAATGATTTATTAGGCCTGTTTGGTAAAAAAGGAAGTGGCAACCGTTCCGTTGTGAAATGGTTTGACAATAGAAATGGGTTGTCGCGGATTACAGCGGTATATAAGAACAAAAGTCCGGCATCAAAAATACGTCTGTGGCAAGCAGCCTGGCAACGAAATGGCAAGCTGGAAGTGATAAACATGTTTATGCAGTGAACCACTTTCTCGCCTCCTGCAGGAGCAAGTCTAGAGTTAATAAAATTCGAGCCTCATCTTACATTTTCCTTGTGCAGTCTGACTTTGACGATGGTGGTATGACCTATGTTTCATCTTAAGGGAAACTGGCACAATGTCTGCAAATTCGATAGTAGGGGTACTGAAAACAACACGTCCCGTCCAAGTGGCTTTACTTAAAGAAAACCAACCGGAAAGAAAAGAATAAACCTCTCTTCGCCTTTGATCTAAATACTGAATACCCTCAAAGTTACAAACCACAAAGCCGCAAAGAAAAGGAACCAGAAAAGAAAACCCAGGGTTGTCTCACCACAATCTTTTCTTCCGTCTTCTCCTTGTCCACAAGAAGAAACAGACAAGCAAACGCCTTCGCCTATGAACCACTAGCACCCCCCCAAGCCGGGTAAACCCCTTCCCCCTTCAATAACCAAGGAATTTACTAGAAACCGAACCTTCTAGCTACAGGAAACCTATCCACACACAACAATTTGTAACCCATTAAACTAATAATTATCAAAAGAAAGAAAAAATAAACTAAGTCCAATTTCTCCCCTCACAGTGCTCACTGCCCGTCAAGACACAATGCCCGTCAGTTAAATTAATTTAATGCGTGTAACTAAACCTCGGATCTGGGGGAGGAGGGTATCGTTACCCAGTGTGTAGCGAATATAGCAGAATAAATTTATAATCTCAATGTTTTTTAAATCAACAAAATTATACTTGACATCATAGATGATCAATAGAGATATGGAATGCAATCTTCTCCTATTTCTACCGGATATACTTTTCTTGAACCAATTTCTAATCACAGCTATGATACCACCAGACCGTAGCAGAGAATACTGGTTGTAGCTTACTGAATAATTGAGTCATGCGCTATGTAGTCAAGAAGAGGTGGTGGCACAATTGTCTCGGGAGGGGTTTCGTCAATCTGTTTATATATCCAATGCTATAAGTGCTAGCACGGTGAGAATTTGTTTCTTCAAAGATTATGGGACATCCCATGTTGAACCTTAACTATTTAGGTTTATACCTCATTAAATTTAACAAATGGGCATTGTGTCTTGACGGGCCGTGTGTAGCCCTACTATCAAATTCGTGGGCATTGCGTCAGTTTTCCGTTCATCTTAAATACTATGTTTTTTAGTATTGTGATAACGATTTCTGCAGGTTAACCCATTCCATAACGGAATGGTCGCCAATTCTTCCATTTTGCTAAACTCATCCTTAGTGATTTTATTTGCTTTGAGGTTGAAAGGCGATGAAAAGATCGACGGATATTGTTCATAGGCTGGTACTGGTAGTGTTGGTTACGGAGCATGCCCCCATTCAAAATAATAGTGGGGCCTGTGAGTGAAAACCCACCCCACCCAGCCCCTTAACAAACACTGATGGGGTGGTCTTTTCCTTTATTATCGTTATGGCAGTATGAAGATGAATGAGATCATAGATGGAGAGAAATGAAGGAGTGCGGGAAACGAGAGAATCAATGTTTCCAACCGTCCAGTCCGTCTGTCTTCGGGGGAAGACAGGACAGACTACAGCTCTTAGTCCATCTTTTCGGGGGTGCTAGGACGGACTACGCCCGGGAGGGTAAGGACGAGACGGACTGTAGGTGACTATCCCTTGGACGGATGAGACTCTCAAACTTGTTGCAAGACTTGTGCGACATCACTTTTCTTAGTGACAAGAAATTATTCACAAGAATTCCTAATCACGGCCTAGCTGTCCTCCAATCAAGTCTCTGTAAAAGCTGTGCATGAGCCATGCAACGGATTTGAGAATCTTATCTGTCCAAGGGATAGTCCTTGCGCTTGGACCTTCAGCAAAGTATGGGAGTAGGACTTGAGAGATAGAATCATCGGGGCCTAGGGGTCCCTGGCTTCCATGTGAGGAATGCGATAGCGCTTCAGACATAATACGGGAAGAAGTGGGAAAGATTAGAGAGTACAAGGTATAAAAAGAGAGTCGGGTGGGCTAACTCTGGGCATTGCTAAGATTGCTGAAAATGGCAAATGGCGGTATCTCAGGTCTATATTTATGCATATTTTATTCACTCAGAGCAGGTTGTAGAGCAGATACTCATCGTATCCCATATTTTCCCATCAGATATTTGATTCGAAGATGCTTTCTGGGGCATAGTAGACCCCCGTCCTTACTCAGGACGGCAGTTATGAGCAAAGACGGACGCCATGCCCGGCCGTCCTTACCCACCTTGCCCGGGACGGACGGGACTATGGGACGCTAGGGCCCTGGCGTCCGCCCGGGGCGGTTGGGACCATTGGATAGAATGAGCAACATTGTTTCCTTATCCGCTTTACACATCTTTATCATTATAAGTTAGTTTAGGAGGACGACGAGCGAATGATGTTTCTGATCGAACATGCCCTTTGGTCTAGCCCTACCGGTAGTCTACGGTAAAAACTCCAATCATTGAACCGTGTGCTATATCGGTGGAGTTGCCTCCTTTGATAAAGGGTGATATTTTTATTATTATTTTTATTATGACTCTCAGACGGGCCGAGCAGCTCTATTTTTTCTCCCCTCTTCTCAGGTATGCAATTCTCGACTACACAGCATACAGTTCAATTACAGCATTTGAGTTTTTACCGTAGTTCATGTATTTGACCGTTGCACTTTTTGTTAGTCACCCCAAGATAGCCCTCTCCCGACAGTCCCATGGCAGGAAGCGATAATCTTGGTTACCCCAAAACCAAATAATCACTTCCATCCCAGGAAGCGAGAAGTGGTTCACCCCATAAACGTTTTTTTTATCACTTCCAGCTTGTCATTTGGTTATCAGGTTGGTTGCTGAGCTGGTTGCCATAGACGTATTTATGATGCCAGACTTTTGTTCTTATTTACCACCGTACCAGAGGACATGGACGCAACCACTCGCCAATAATTTTAGTGAATAATTAATGTTGGTTGACCGGGAGAGCAATCCCTGTATTCTGCCAGGACAATCTCTCCGGCGCCAGCACTGTACGAGCACAGTGCTAGGAGTCGAGTTGTAAATAGAGCGTTTTCGGGCAACCCAAGCAACGGCGAATCCAAGCAACGACCAATACAACAAGCCCAAATGCCAATGCCTGGCAGCCCTAGCCCAAAAGGCTACGGTTGACAGAGGCAGGATAGTGAAAATCAAGAGAAGGATTGTGAGAAGAGTTGAAGTTCTAGTACTCAGGCCAAGGTGTAGAGAATATAACTGATAAACATGAATAATGAAAAAAAAATATTATAATTGATAAGTGATGGTATCAACAAAACATAAAATAGAATAAGTATGGAATGATAGTTAAAATGAAAAGTAAGACAAATTGAGGAGCAAAGAATCTCTGAAACTAAATATAAATTGATCCTGAAATGAGATAATAGTTAAAATAAAGCATTCCATAGCTTGTAATAACAAGATTTTGTGGTTCAGAGAGAATAATTAATTTCTGTATGTCACAACCCTACAACAAAGAAGATGAAAAATCTTGGAAATTTATTTTGTGTGCTCTATTATGTAAAAACCTTATCTAAGACAATAGTAATTTAATATCTCCTGTATTTGGTTAATAATCTAGTATTTCTGTGAGCTTACTTTCTCTATACTAAGGTCTATTTAGAAGTAAACCTAAATGAATCCTGCAAGAATTGGTATTATTCTATAAAACTTAGCTTTAAGACTCTTTGCTATACAATTATCACCTCTGTATAATTGTGATATTTATTGATCTCATTAAGAGTAAGACTTATATAATTAAAAGTCTGTAATCTGTGTATATTTTTGTTATTTATCTTGTATTTTATGTGGATGGCAGGAGAGTTTTGGTGGTGTAGATGTACTAAAAACCACCAAATCTTGACCTGTAGATTCTAGCTCCTCTTCTCAACCCTAATTTAATCTAATTGAGTAGAAACAAATTAAATATAGAAAAGAATCTCTACTGATTATAATAGGACTCCCTCTGTTTAGTTTCCTACCTTGAGTCAAAGTGTTGGATTCTTATATATCAATGGAAGAAAAAATCTCCTGTTTAATCTAAACTCAATACTACCAGAGTAGAGTGTAAGAAAAACATCAGATAAAGGAGGATTGCTTTCTAGCAGTACTGAATATTATTATATATATTTTTTCTAAGATTAATATTATTATTTTGGTTGCACATGAATAGAATAGGAGGTCGAATCAATTGTTGCTCTAGCCTAAATTATGCTATAGGAGAATGGATATGGTAAACTGAGCATTGACAATTGTTGCAAGAAGATTAAAAATAAAATAAGAATACAACTTTAATGATAGTTGAAGCAATAATATTATATAAAAAATCATGAACTAAGCATAAAAAGGAAAGCAAACAAAGATTCAAATTGTTCATAAAATGCAGAGTAAAACAAATTTCTCTGAAATAGGACAGCGAATAAAGCATACAATAAGAAATACAATCTGAACAAAACTATTGGTTTCAGGCCATAATTTATATATTTGAATAATAAGCCAATGATGGATAAAAGCAAAGAACTAGGATTAAGAGACGAAACTTAGAGAAGTCTGTAACTGTATTACAATAAGTGATAATAAATATGAAGATTGAAAGGAAATAATAAAGTATATACATTGAGAAAACCAGTATAGATAAGATAACTGTCAGTATCATAAGAGCAATAGAATAGAAACAAATCAAAAGTATATAAGATAAGAATTGCATAGTATTATAGGAAGTTAAAGGTGCAATATTTAATCTTAGAATAAACTGGAATAGAAACTACGAGTAGAAGGTGTGAGAAGTGTAGGAAGACTAATATCACTATTTCAGTTGTGAATCAGAAATAATAGATTTTTTTAAACAGCATCAGGAAAATGTCTATAGCTCTCCTAGTCTACCATTGGGGGTTTTGGTCTGTATGGTCAACCCTGGTACTCTGTGGTCCACCCTGGTCCATATTTTTAGTAAATTTTTCAAATGTGTGGTTCAAAGTGGATTGGTGCGGACTATGTAGACCACTGTTACAACCCTTTTTTATTCAGGGGATACTTGTAGCAGGTAACCACTTATTGTTAATAATAATCCTTCTTCTCCCTTTTATTTTATACTATAACAGCTGAGTATACAAACTCCTGTGGTGTACGATAATTGACTAGAATCGTAAGAAACAGTATGTCTCAGGCCTTATAGTGTAAGATATCAAAATCTGATATTGAAAGTATATCGTAGGAAAATAACTTAGATGGCTGCATGAAGAACTCCCCACTAAGAGGCCTTAAGGATCTTCCTTTTATGCTTATTCTTTCTGCAAGCCTAACCTTCATGACTCCCTCCTTCTCGTCATGCGTCCCTATAACTTATAGCAAGTCATAGTGTGAAATCCCTCAGCTGACTCCTATGAGTCACTATGCAATAACAACTTAACCAATCAAAACACAATAAATATATCATATGCGCAACTCACATCACATGTGCAAAACCCATGACTCATAACTATGAGTCATGCGCGAAAGTCATAATCATATGACTACAATCGTGAGTAATGTCAAAAACATCAACCAATCATAACAATAGAATGACAGGCTATTGCATTGTCATGTGAAATTACTAAATCCTATAACTTGTAAGCGTGAATCATTTGAAAACATGCCTTGCATCCTGCCTACCTTAGTCACCATTTGTGACAACCACAGGGACTACAACCCCTTTGGTAGACCAGGAGTATTCAGGACCTCCCTGAATATGCGTAAATTTCTTTCCTGATGCAGTTGAGTGTCAAGTGGCCAAGCCCACCACAGTAAAGACAGAGTTGAGATAGATTTTGGCTAGTGTTCGAGTCCTGTGAAGACGGTGATAGTACTACTGGTAGACAACTATGACGATTTTGCCTTATGGGTAGCTGATATAGGGGTTTGAGAGAATAAGAAGAGGAATTTGAGATAGAAGAAGAATTGATATCTCTCTTTGATAGTGAGGGAGAAATGGTCGATATGTGAAAACAATCTTCTGCCAAGTGTCCATATTTTCCACAGTAGAAACAAAGACTAGAAGGTCGAAAATCTTGTACCTGTTGAGAATAGAGGCAAGTAGAGTGATTAGACAACGGATTGGAACGAGGATAAGTATTGAACCCATCGTAGGAAGGACAATCTTCAGAAACCTTGAGATGACTGATATAAACTGATTGCTGAAAGCTATTTTGATTCCCTTTATTAAAACAGTTTTGCATCAGGTGTCCATAGTTGCCACAATAGAGGCAAAGAAGCCAATATTTATAGTCTAATGACTGGTCAATTGGATCTGATAAGCTAGTTCTAGTATTTTGCGACATCTTGGATGGCAGACTGAGAAGGATGAGAGAGTATTGAGCTAGGTATTGGGGCAATAGCCGAGTGTTGATAACTTGAATAAGTACAAGTATATGAGATGCTATTTCAACTGAGACTGGCAGCGTAAGCGTAGTCTTAAGCAGGTAAGTCTCTTAAAGACGACTGTTGTTCTATAAAAGAAAAACTAGTTAGTCTAAATTGTAAATTAGTATAAATTAGCTCGAAGCATACGAAAAACTCAAAGCCAAATAAACTCTGTTTAGATAGCAAAACTATTCTTATATTAGCTTTTCAAACTTAGGTAATGTTTTTATAAGTATTTAATAGAAAGTATTATTGTCTTAGAATTATAAGAATAAGCAAATAGCTTGTCTTACTAATTTTGGTAATAGCTAAACCACTGGTTGGACCTTGGTCAAAAATCAAGTTAGTTTAATAGCTCAATAAAAATAGGGAGTAGCTAATCTTACAATTTTCTCCAAAGGCGAAATACTGTATTTCACCTTGTTTTTGCCTCAGGTTAGTGTACCAGTTTCATGAGAGTATAAAGCTGATTTTATCTTTTTCTCTAGGGTGAAATACTGTATTTCACCTTGTCTTTGCCTCAGGTTAGTATACCAATTTTATCAAAGTAAGACTCTGATCTTACATTTTTTTCCAAAGTGAAATAATTTATTTCACCTCGTCTTTATCTCATGTTAGTATTCTAGTTTTATGATAGTAAGAGTAATCTTACATTTTTCTGCAATGGTCAAACCCTGGAGTTTGGCGTTGGTCTTGGCATGTTAGCATGGTGGTTGCATAATAGTGAGAAGTTAATCTTACTATTTTCTGTAAAGGCTAAGCCAAACACTGTGTTTGGCCTTGTCTTGGTATTAGGTAGGGGGTTTGTAAATTGATGTTTTCAAGTTGGACAAGAATTGTGGTTGTTATATATCAAAGTATCAATCTTGAAAGAAAATTCAGGAGTCAGAGAAACATTAAGAAAACTTGGGGCGTGCCTCTCTTTTATAGACAAAAATTCACTGGTATGACTAAGCTAATCTTATGACTCATTTCATATATGAGTCATATATTTGTGTAAGAAAAGTACACTGGCACTTCGGGCCTGTTTGGTTGCGACTACCGTGTTCGCTGTGAAAGTGGCCTTCTCTCTTTTTTGAAACGATCATTTGTGCTAGTATGGGGTAATCGCAAGGCTAAGACTTTACCATAGTATAGTATGATACCGGCTGTACGAGTACATAGTGGCCCCACGGTGTAGCGAGAAGTAATGATTTATTAGGCATGTTTGGTAAAAAAAGGAAAAAGTGGCAACCGTTCCACCGTGGAAAGGCCGCCTAACCTGTAGAAATTGGTTGTCGCTACTCGTCAACCATATCTACAAGACAACCATTCCGTTGCCACTGGCTGGAAACGGAAAGGTTGAAATGTGATGCCAAATGGCCGTTCGGTTCACACCTTTTCCAAACGGAAGGATATCGTCATTTGTCTGGGAGTAGATCGTCTTTGGTGGGCTGTCTGGTGAGACCCGTGGTCTACGGAATTTTGTGGGAGAGGGCTCGCTATCCCTACCGGTAGTGCTCTTTTTGTAAGAGATTTTGAGCAAGGTCTGCTCGGTAGGCGGTGGAGACCTGGCATTGGTCTAAAGTTCGCGATTATTTTCGTAAGAGTAGCTCTGGTAATGCGGGGTGAGAGATACCATTAGAAAACTATACAAGTAACCAACCTTCTGGAAGATGGGCACTTCGGGGGAGGTAGTCTGATCCAAATGATTCAGTACCCGCGGATTCGCAAAAAGATACCCTTCTTACGCCGGATGTTTCCACTTTTGACATGGACTTGGGGAAATTCCTCAAGGATCGGTTGGATGGACATGTGATGAGTATGTTCTGGAGAGCGATGCTTGCCTCCTTTGGCGGTACACTATTCGATTAATAGATAAATAAACTAACTCGTGTGTAGGCTACCCCCGCCACACCGCACATCCTTGGTCTACAGGGCTGTATCCAGCAGTCCCAAGCACTTATACCGATAAGCTCAAGGATCACGAATTCATCTGGGATGCTACTGTAGAATGGACACTGATTGGAGTTCATTAGCCAAGACCCCAACCCTTAACCGCCAACCAATAATTCCGGATCTTTACTACAGACAAAATAGTGAAAAGCTAATCATACTGTTTTCTGCAAAGCTCAAACACTGTGTTTGGCCTTAGCTTGGTATTATGTTGGAGTTTGTGGATTGATGTATTGGGCGAGAGTAGTAGTGGTTGTTATATTCCATAGTTTCAATCTGGAAGGAAAATTTAGGAGTGAGAGAAATATGAAGAAAGCTGAGTGCATGCCTTTCTTTTATAGACAGAGAAATTCACTGGTATGACTAAGCTGATCTTGTGATTCATCTCATCTATTATGAGTCATATATTTGTATAATAAAAGAAAACTTAGGCTTTGAAAAGATCATTTGTACCAGTATGAGGCAACTGAACAGAACCTTCGCAACCAAATAGAGCCATATCAAATGAAATTAATTAATGGAAGAAATACATTGTACCAACCCATTTTAATATAGTTGCTATGGGGTGCGCCTAAGAGACTATAATAATTGCGAATCTCTATAAGTTAGAGCGTTGGAGTTGTATGCTTCTCCGGTATCATTACCACTATTTTATTTTTCTTTTAGTCACGAGGGGTGCTGAAAGTGAATCTCCTCACTCCGCCTCCTCTCCCGGGAAAACCCTAGACATGGTGACCCCTGACTAGAGAGATAATTTCAAACGAACGCTAGTTTCGTATACTGCTTCCGGCGGGCATGAGGGGACAGCAAAATATGCTACTCGGCCGGGAAGAGGTCAACCCCGATGCTCCTCGATCGGGAAGAGGTCGACCCAGACTCACGGGATAATTTTAACCGAACCTCGCTCTCTTATGTTGCTTCCGGTGGGCATGAGGGGGCAGTGAAGACGCTCCTTGACTGGGAAGAGGTGGACCCCGCCTCGAGAGATAAGGATGGCCGAATGCCGCTCTCGTATGCTACTCCCGCTGGGCATGAGGGGATAGTGAAGATGCTCCGCGACCGGGAAGGGATCGGCCCTGACTTTCAAGACGATGACGGCGGGGCACTACTCTTGTGAGACCCATTCTAGCATTTCACGGTAGTTATGGCTATGAATCCTGGGAGTGATGATCCTTTTGCTATGCAGGGTATACATCTCCCCTTCAGTGCTTTTTTGTTTTGAAAATTTGAGAACTAGGTAAGTTGTCGGACTATAGGAGGCGCAAATAAACCCTTCAGTTCAAGGGTAAATCAGTAACGTTGGATTATACTACTTTTTTTTAGAGCCCCGTTTGCAATGTCTCCTTGGAAAGAGAGGTATTATACTGGGGTAATTTCTTGGCCATAACAAAAAGCACTACAATAGCACAGTGCAAGATTTTGCGCATTTGAACTGTAAATGCTTGGTAGAGCCTCGTCGTTGTAGTATTGTACCTTCATTGCCACCAAGACTTTGCCACAGTACTGTTCCTCTTTTTTTGCAAAGAATTTACAAACGGGGCTGTACGAGTACATAGTGGCGCCACGGTGTAGCGCGAAGTAATGATATATTAGGCTAGTTTGGTAAAAAGAAGTGCCAACCGTTCCGTTGTGAAATGGTTTGACCTGTAGAAATGGTTGTCGCCAATGGTCAACCATTTCTGCAAGACAACTATTGTTGCCCCTGGTTGGAAACAGGAGGGTTGATGCTATGCCAAACGGCCGTTCGGTTCACGCTTTTTCCAAACGGAAGGAAGAGGTCATTTGTATGGGCCAATGGAACCGAACCATTCCATCCGAACAGGCCCTTAAGCTCGTCTTTGGTGGGTTGTCTTGTCAGACCCGTGGTTTACGGAATTTTGTGGGAGAGGGCTCGCTATCCCTACCGGTAGTGCTTTTTTTGTAAGAGATTTTGCGCAAGGTCTGCTCGGTAGACGTTGGAGACCAGGAATTGGTCCAAAGTTCGCGATTATTTTCCTAAGAGAAGCTCCTGTAATGCGGGGTGGGAGATACCATTAGGAAACTGTACAAGTACCAAGTGTCTGTTTCATAGGTAGGGGTACTGGACTAAGCGCGCGAGCAGGTATCTATCATTATCCAACCTGGCTATCACGATAGCTCTGACCATAATAATATTATTATCATAATAATTATTATGATAACACTTTTTGCAGCGCTCTAACTCCTCAACCATTAGCCCTGATAAAACCAGGGAACGTAGTTTGGTCATAATATCCATCATCTGACCAACGCCCTAAAAGCCATCCCATGATCAGAAGTTGCCCTCCCATTGGAAATTTCTATTTAAGAGAGCTCTGCCTTTCGAAAACTTAGACCAAGAGCCACCACCTTGATCAGAAATACAACACCACCTCTAACATAATAAAAAGCCTCCTTGGCTAATACAACAATAAGGACTTAGAATACAATGGCTCCTCGAAGGACGACCCCGGGTATGTCTCTCGGCATGGAATCCAGCGCGGACCCAAGCTGCTCTCCTCCACCTTCTTCTGCGCTAGAGCTAATTACCAGCCTATCCTCCGCTGAGCCCCCAGAGATCAATGGTTACGGAATTTCCAGGGATGAACCTTCGGAGACCAGATCTGAAATTTCGGAGGGCCGGACCTCCCAAGCCTTCGGGGAGGTGGACACTTCGGGGGAGGTAGTGGAGTCCTACGCCTGCTATCCAATGGATTCTGATCCAAACGATTCAGTACCAGCGAATTCGCAAAAATATACCCTTCTTACGCCGGATGTTTCCACTTTTGACACGGACTTGGGGAAATTCCTCAAAGATCGGCTGGACGGACATGTGATGAGTATGTTCTGGAGAGCGATGCTTGCCTCCTTTGGCGGTGAACTATTCGATAAATCAATGAATAAACTAACTCGTGTGTAGGCTACCCCCGCCACACCGCACATCCTTGGCCTACAGGGCTGTATCCCGCCGTCCCAAGCACTTATACCGATAAGCTCAAGGATCACGAATTCATCTGGGCGGAAGCTGCAGTTATTGAAAAAAAGAGGCTCAAGTCGAAACCTCAGTCGCTCAAAAATTTGGAGGGAACTCTTACCTCCTTGCGCTCTAGGCACCACCAAAAAAAAAAAAGGGAGCCAAAGGAGCGGCAAAAACAGAGCCGCGCATACAAACGCAGCCTGCGTGCTCATAGGCTCCGTCTAGAAAAACTGGCCCTTAGTGCGAAGCTAATTGCTGACACCGTCACAGAGATCTATGAGAAACGAGAGAGGGGATTTTTCATGAACGAGAATGAGAGAGAGAAGGCGGCAGAAGTGGAGCTGAGAGTCTGGAGGATTAGGGTTGCGGCGAGGGGGGTTAGATGGTTCAAGCATCGGGCCCCGGAGTACGGAAAGTTGGCCCAAAATCTCAAGGAGATTATACTTCTAGAAATTGCCAAGAATAAATCGATTTGCAAGCAGTTAAGGGAGAGGTACCAAAGTGTCGTCTGGGGTCAGAAGGGGTGGAAGGCTGATATAGGTTTGGCGGAGAGTGATAAGGAAAGGAGGGAATGGGATAGTGAGAGGAGTGAGGAAAGTGATGAGTCGGAGGAGAATGACGAAAGCGAGGATACCGAAGATGAGAGCGAAGAAGACTATGACGGTAGTGAGAATCGGGGCGGCTCTGGCTCTCGTGGCTCTAGGAAGAGTGGAGACTCGATTAAGAAAAGGTTTCCGTTCATAAGGCTGGTTGTCAAGCCAGAGAGCCAGGAGTAACCAACAACCGAAAGGGTACTAAGGCAGAATGCGAGAGCTAGGGGGCTGAAGATGGTTCTGGGTGGGGAGAAGCGTTGCTACCATTACTGATACATAGCAAAAGCTCCATCTACCACTTTGGCCAAACGCTTTTCATTTTATTTTCATTTTTTTCTTCTATATTCCAGTTCCTCCTGGGACTTTTATGTCTTCAATTATGTTGTACTCGGAAATCTTTTGTCTTTTCAGAGTCTGCAGAATCTGCTTTGCGACAGGCCCCATTGGACAAGTGGTTTTTGTACTTTAGTTATTTGTTGTCATGTCGACGGGTAGTGTTGTTCAGGTAGACAATTAATGTATGGCTATAAGTGTATTAGAGAGATTCAATAAAAAGCGCATCAGGTCTCATGGTAGAGAGAGCTAAAGCTATAGTACGGTGTTGACAACGGGCGATTGCAAAGTTTTCCCGAACTTGGGTTTCCCCTTGCATTTTTGTGGGGCTACTGACAATGAGAATACTACAGCAATGGGTAGCTTGCTTTAGAAATGTTGTGAGAGGGTGATTTTGACATGCCGACAAGAACTCCGCCTCAATCAGTATCGCTCGGCTCCACACCTCAATCGTTTCCGGTGTTCCGCACATCAGGATTCCTGAAATGTTACCTGTGTGACGACTTGTATGAAGGTTCTTTCACTCCAACCCGCAGTACCGTGCAAACCAAGGGCACGGCACTAAATGCCTCTGGCATTCCGATGAAAACTGCGCCTCCTGGGACAAATTTTAGTTGTGGCGAGCTCAATAGATATTGCCTATCTAATTCGGGCTATTTAATGGGCACTTGAATGGTTGGCAACCCCATGCTAGAAATAGCTGCACTTTGTGTGGGAAATTCCCGGATTCTTTAGACCCGGTAGTACGCGAGTGTACTAGTAACAGGGAAACGCAAGCCGTAAAAGTTTTTCTCCTACTTGATTCTTTTGTCCTTGTCCTTTCCTCACCTTGGCTTTCATTGCTAAACTTCACTTTTACGCTTTGACTTTCCTTCCTACGTACTCAAAGAAAAAAACCTTGAACTGCTTGATTCAGCCGCTCACCCAGCTGCGTAAAACCCTCCCCACGGACCACTACCTCCTCTTGGATTACCTTCAACAAAAGCTCAAGGGGAAAATCAATCGTGGGTACGGTCTGGGGTTCTATAGTGTGCCGTCCGGTAGCCTTAGCATCGCTTGGAAGGGAGGAGCACCGTACAGTACACGGAGTGAGGAAGCAGAAGAAAGGCTGTTGCTTCCTATCGGAGTAGAAAATGCTTTGACTTGCGGATGTGTTTGGTAAAAAGTGTTCTACCCCAGCCATCAAGTGCCATAGGAACTCGAATAATTGCCAGGAAATTAGAGTTGCCCCTTCAGTAGTGTCTGGTTATTTCCTATTCCTTTATATTTGTCCCTGAGAGCAGGCTTTTTGGTTTGTTTTTCGCAGTTTTCCCGAGAAGGACTAACTTACCTGGCATCCGGTTAATTATTCAAGTTCTTATCGCAGGTGAGTTTGTGATCGGAATACATATCCTAGTTGGAGAGTAAGATACCCGGCCCCTACCCTACAGAAAATGCTGCGACTATTATTCTTCCTTGTTTTCCCCCACAAGTGTGGAATATTTGCCAAACACATAGAAACGGGTAGAGTATTGAAGAGTGCATTGTTAAATTCGCCAGAACACACTTTCTCAAGCAACGGAGCAGCCACCAACAACCAGTCTTCCATGTTTAGAATCATGTTTTCTCATCATTTGAAGCGCGTGACTCCTAGGACCCAACGCCATTTTACTGCCTCATGAGAGAATTGGTCCAAAGGAGGCAATTCCAGTGTCGGAAAAGACATTAACAAAAACAACCTCGATAGAAAGAACTCTATGGGAAAGGAGAGCCTTAATATTCTCCAGAGAGTGCGTCTTCTGGGGAAGGTGTTATAATTTCATCAATTTACTTGGCTATTAGTCTGACCAGTAGGGAGAAAATGGAATCGACTTTTAGTGATGGGGTTAGAATGTACAGACGGGTGGGCGGACTACTCATCATTGGATTTGTAAGAAATATGTGCTCTTTTTCTGTAGGGTTGACCTTGACAAATGAGCTAGGCTATCGAGGAATTTCATTTCCGCGCAACCGAGGACAGAATTATGAAGAGGATGGAGGGTCAAAGAGTTGAATTGGAAAAGAGGATCAACAATTTAGAGGATAGATTTGGTCAAATGCTTCATCAATGAATTATCATTAAGAGGCCCGAATGAAGGAATACTCCTCACGTGCGGATCGCCTGCCTAGACTTGAGATCCGCAGTGATCAATGCACTTGGACTTGGACTTCTGCAATCATCAGAATTGCCTCCCATCAATGGTAGGGATGCCTCATTTTCGATTCCTTGAATTTCAAAATCCCAAATATCGATTGATGTTGCATGACTGAGATTCGCCTATAGATTACCTTCTTCCGACATTATCAAAGTATTAAAATCATGTGAAAAAGGAATAGCAGGGCTAAGATATATAGGACGTTAATATTAGAGAAACAATACTCGTATCCTTGTGGTTTGCGTTATTCCGAACATCGCATATCATGTCCTATTTATCACTATTCACTCAGAGTATCGATAAATCCATCATTTCACTCAGGTATTGGCTGGGGTTGAAATCGTTCACCTCCGAATGAAGCATTGTTGCCCCATGAGACATCACTCTCACCGCCCCCTGGTGTCCCGTCCCGTCTGGGGCTCTTGGTAGCCCTCCCGTAGGGCCCCGCTACAGTTGGGAACACTGGTATTTGCTAATCCAGACGAAGAAGGCAGATGAAAAATGTGTCCCACAACTAAAGGCCTTAATGATGTGACGGGATTCTGTTTTTCGTTGTGGGAATACACAACACCAGAAGAAGATTGGAGAAAATTGATTGTAGGGGCTTTAAGACTCCGCTTACATAGTCAAATCCAGCTGATCTGGCAGGCCTAGAACTGCATCTGGTTCAAATCTAGAGTCCTCTTGCAAAGTTTCCAGTATTCTAGAAAACGTTCAGACTTGAAGGTGCTAGGCGGAACACTGTAGTGTAGGCTGTCACCTGACCCGACCCAAGCTCAAAGAAATATTCGGTATAGCCCACCCCACATAAGGAATCATAACCTCGTTTTACTTGAAGAACTCGTGAGACTAATGTAAAAAAGGTAAAGACCAAGGCAGGGTAAACAAATTGCACGATACAAGAAAATTCCGCACTATCAACACCAAAGGGGATAATAATTTTAACATACAAAAAAGACATACTGTACAAGTGTGCGACAAAAAGTGAGTGGGCAAGAGCAGTTTTACCACAAAAACAGCAGATTTCACACCAAGATATTCCACCAAGGAAAATTCACAAAAGTATAAGCTCTTCATATAACCACTGAAAGCAATGAGGGCATCAATTTCTATATACAAATATTTATTTAATATTCAACTTCTCAAGAGTGGTATGCAATTGAACTCTGAAATTCCGCCAAGACACAGTTTTCCCACCAAAAACCATGGTCTTGGCATGATTTTGAGGAAACTTTTTGTTTTTATTGCAACCACTCATCAGATAATTTAAATTCATTCAAGCTTTCAGTGTAAGTCAAGTAGTCTACATCTTTTCTGAACATTCTATGAACTTACCTTATTTTTAATTGAAGAATTGGTGGTGGAATAAGTGTGTGAAATTGGCTATTTTTTGTTTAAAATCGCTCTTGCCCACTCACTTTTTGTAGCCCACTTGTACATATAAAGAGGCATCAGGAAAATTATCATATTTAGATTTGCAGATTCGACTTCATGGAGGTGAAATGTTATCATGTTACTACTCATGTTAGTTAGCAAATATCGATGAGTGCATTTACATTACCTTATGACTGCAGGTAATGTCACTCTCATATTAGGCTTAGTGCTCCTGTCGATGGAAAAAGGCTTGCACAATAACTTCAACTGAATTGCTCCTGAATTGCTTGATTAGCACTTTGAGAAAAGCGCAAGCCTAGTTTTTCATTTGATGTTTTAGCGTGATTTAGGGAAATTCTGCACTGTCAACACTGGGGGGGATGGAAAAAAACAGGGTGAGAGATGAGAATTTTGTTTGATCGTCCTTCCATATCTGGTATGGCTGACCGCAGGATAGTACTGCAGCCGGCAATGGGCGGTGATGCAGTGGCAAGCGAGGCCCTGAGGGCTTGGGAAATTGTGGCAAGGCCTTTCCTGTATAAATAGTACAGAATAGCACAGTACAGTAACGCCGGAAAGTGTGTGCTGTCAGACATCTACAACCTTCCTGAATCTCCTCTTAGCGTTGAGCCTCAATTGAGAATTCTGGATGTCTACTTGTTTGGCGCATGCTAATTGATTCACATTCCCATCTGGTCTACCCCCTAGTTAAATATTTTAACTATTAGTTGTGTACACTCCTTTGTTAATAATATCAAACAGTTTGTTAGCTTGAATTGGTAGAGAAATGTAGATCTCAATTCTCGCATTCTGCCCATAGATTAGAGTAATCTCAATCAAGTTAATTGGATTCTGATGTCGTAGGCAGGTTCAACTAATGATATCATTGATATGCTTTACACTCTACTCATTCCTACTCCCAGTCGCCTCTAGGACACCAAAACTGTCACTCACCCAATAGCGGTAGTCATTCAGGGCTGCAAGAACGCCATTCCAGTAGTGATCACAACCTAGAAAGGCAGTATCAAAGAGATAGAGAATTGGACTAGTAACCTGAATGCCCATGTGATGGCAGCGACAGAAGCTACACGGAGAAGCAAGGAGTAGAAACAAGAAGCTCAACAGAGAGATTGAAGGGGCCACAACCTTCTGCCGCTTCAGGGAAGTGACTAGCGTGTCGAGCCCCAGGTCCCACTTCTGAACCTGGAGTCCTCGAACCTACAGGCTATAGGGAAGAAGTAAATATCAATACTGCTAGCCGCCTCGGGTATTGATATTTCAAATAGTGTTTTTCTTAAGCACTTGGAACCTAGAGAAGCATGAAAGCCCCATAGCTCATAGATCTAACTAGTTTTTGTCTTCAAATACAAGAACACCATTGATACTGTAAACCTCAATTCCTCACCTTACTGGCTTATTGTGAGAGATAGGACTGCTCTGGGCTTAACAGTTGATTATACTAGCCTTCATTTGGCTCTGTCCCGAGGTGAAGTAGGTTTGGTGTGAAGGAGAGGGGTAGCGCTATATCTGCTAGATTGAGAGAGCTTGAATGGGACGGGAGTTGTTCAGAAGAAGATCTGGGAATCTGTATTTCAAGTTAAAGGATAGATATTCGACCTGTTCCCGGATGAGTTATAGGATCGTCAGATCTTGGATTCCCTGTCTAGGGTGGCACAGAGTGCAGATATAGGGAGCCTATTGTATAGTGGAAGAAAAAGGAAATAGGTGTCGGTATAGGACGAGGGAATTGCAGTAAGTCTGCATAGTGTTTATTTAATATTAGTAAGCCATTTTTGGGCTCTAGAGGGGCACTATATATATTGTATCATTACTAAAAACTCTTCAAAAGTTGATTCATGGAGCCCTATCCCTTACCCGAGAGGACTTGGCAGAATAGAGTGTGCCGATAGGGGTAAAATGAGTGGCGACGCACAGTCAATATTTTGTATAAGTGGGAGAGGATGCCCGTACTCAGTGAAGCTGTGTTAAAGACTATTCAACCACATACCAGCGGTTGACACACACGACGAATACACAAACGACAAGGTAAGTCAGTTTAATGTTACAATATCTCTTTAACCAGCTACAGTATTGAAAACTGCATTGCTAAATCGACAACAATTATTGCTCTAGTGACCAAGCAACCACTGACACCCGGTCCGCAATGATCCAATTCAGGTATGTACCCTGTTTCAAGTGTGTGTTTACGAGTATTCAACACTATTATAAACGTCAGCGGGGGTCATTTCACTGATTAACTTTCCAGGCTATGGCCAAAACGCTCTAATGTCCGTGGAATTCTCGAATAGTCCTCACAACTTATTCTTGTGTTTCCAGCAAGCATCCATCGATTGACGCGCACCGCAATATAAAGTACGGGTACAAAAAGATCCGTACGGCAACGCAATGGCAACCCCACTACCACTATAAATTTATTACCCCTACAACCACAACTACTTAGGATAAACTGAAAATATGTGTAGATATACAATAGATATAAGAAAAGCTATATGTAAAATTAGAAAACAAAAAAATCAATACTTGGTATACCATCCCCTTGCATCTAAGACAGCAGCAACCCTACTAGGCATAGACTCCCACAACCTTTCCAGAAAATCCCCCTCAATATCCTGAGTCCAAACCTGATTTAGAGCTACTGCTAGATGTTTTCTAACAGTATCTGGGCCCCCCTTGGTCTTGTGGATATTGGGAAAGCACTGGTACAGCTTTTCCTTCATCCTCTTCCAACAGTGCTCAATAGGATTGAGGTCAGGAGAATTGGGTGGCTATTCCATAACCTGTATGTTGTTTTCCTCAAACCAAGCCATGGTATCTCTTGTAGTATATATCCTTGCACTATCCTGCTGAAAGATAGGATCCCCAACTGTGTCCTCCACCTCCTGCCAGATATCAACTAAACCATCCTCCAAAACTCCAATATATACAAATCTATCCACACTCTTGTCAAAAATAGGAATCAGAGGACCCTTATTTCTGCCCCAAATACAAGCCCAAACCATCAGCTTTATCTCTGACCCCTTGGTAACCCCATGAATATGGTCTTTGTGCCACTTTTCTTCAGGTGTTCTGAATACCCATATACCCTTAAGATCCTTAGACTTTTCAACCAAGGATTCATCACTAAAGATGACTCCTTCAAAGTCTTCCTTCGTCCAATCCTTATACTTCATTGCCCAAGCTAACCTCTTAACAGCATGCTCATCCTTTAGAAGAGCTCTTTTCTTAGCTCTCCATTTCTATATGTTGACTGAGGCCAAAGCTCTCTTGACTGTTTGAAGGGAGGAATATGGTGCAACATCATTGCGCAATTCTGATAAAGTCTGGTGGCGTGCCTTCTTAGACTCTCTGACTAGGTGGCAGTGGGTTCTGGAATTGATAATTTTAGGTCTTCCAAGTATGAGAAGGTTTTTTGCATCACCCTCTTTTAGAAGTGGTTATGGAAAGTTTGAATAGTGCTCTTTGGACAGTTTAAGAGCTCTCCAATTTCTCCCAAAGAGATTTCTTTTTCCCTCAGAGCAACTATTTGCCCTTTCTCAAACTCTGTGAGGTAGCCTGTCTTGTGTGAAGGCATTGTGGTTGAGGGGTGGTTGATTGTAGGAGTGGGGTGTTTTGAGGTGTCGCGCGGTAACCACCAATCGTACGGATCCTTTTGGCCTAGTACTTTATATACATTGGTAACTCTTTTAACAATGGAACCTGACAATCACACTTTTGACTCAAAGGGATCCTTTGGTCGCTTGCTACAGTAAATGTTCTTTTGTGTTCTCCTTCACAGGTAGGAATTTCGGGTCTTTGCTTGCTCGCTATCTCCCTAAATCACAACTGTTATATACCTAGGCAATGGAACTGGTCTCCAGTAAAGCGATTTCCCAGCCGATCCCACCTCCGCCCACATCACTAAGTTAGGGGCGCCCGACTCGAGGTTAATAACCTAACTCCCTATGTCCCACTCAGGAATCAATCTATTGCTCTCCACATATCCCTCTTCAAGCACTTTCCTTGCGCCCTCTGCACCAACAACGGGTAAATTCTTGATATCCAGCAAGCCTACCTGCGCCAGGACGCTTGCTTGATCCCTTTGCTACATAGTTAAAAACCCAAGATCCGCTCAACGTGGAAAAATAATGGAGGCCCAAACTTACCAGTAAATATGCTCGTGATAGAGTTTCCCACCACGGATGCAGACGATGCTCACAAGTGCGATCTCGACAAGTCGGTTGGTGGGGGCAACGCCCGGCAGCATCCAATCGATGCGGGTGTCGTGACGGAACTTTAGCACCATCTCATCCACGACCCTGTCCGAGCCGACGGTCCTAGAGACCAATTTTATAGTCAAAGATGGCGGGATCAGAGGGATGAAGTGATGCTTGTAGAAGTGGTAGAGGTTTTTGTAGCCTACTCCTCCAGTACCTAAATCGCGCCACCAAATTAAAAATCCCAATTGAGGCAATCATAGTTAAAAATATAGACAATAGGAGGGTAATAATTACAGGTGGGAATATGGTTAACATAAGGCTCCTCGACCATAGTCGCCATAGTCTTGTCGACATCCTTCTCGACAAATTCAGATAGCATATGCTCGCTCCAAATCCCTTCAAGGTCAACCTCCGGCCCCACTGTCCCCCGCAACACCGACAGACTGCGAGAATACGCCAACCCAGCGGCAATCTTATCATACTTCCCACCCTCATCTGCCTCCTCGGCAAAGCCCGCTTCCACACCTTCATACACACTAACTTTAACACCCCGTCCCGAACACGAGAACGGTGCGGACGCGGGCAGGTGTATGAGTATCTTAACAGCTGGATGGAATCCCCTGGGTGTGCTCGGCAGCATAGGTGGGTAGTATGCTATAACTGCGGTGAGGGACGGGAGCGACGACGTTGCGAGGGAGAGGGCATGGAAGGCGCTTTCGCCGAATGCGAGCAGTGCGCATTTGGTGTTTGGCTCGATGTCATCCGTCGCGTTCTCAATTTTACGCGCGTTGGCAAAAGGGAGATGGAGCACTGTGTAGCCCTCGGCTGCCCAGGGGGTTGTGTTGAAGTGTGCTGTGTCGGTTGCTATTATGAGGGTTGAAGGAGGGTGGGCGTCCATTTTGGGAGGGGGATCTTGATGCTGATGAGAGGGGGAGATTTGATTAGACTATCAGAGGGATTAGTGCAAGTATTGATGGGTTTTTAGTTGTTGCTTGGTCCTCGGATTAAATCATGACCCCACGTCGTCGTCTCGTCGTCATGGGTAAATAAATTACAGAGCTCGCTTATCGATAACGGCACAAAGGTAAAGTACCTCCGCAAAAGTGTTGGTGAAATGGGCTTTTTACACCAAAAACGTCGATTTTTAGCTACCTCTAGTTTATTGACCACAAAGAATTTTCCAACCTAACTTCTTATATAAAGTTAGATTGCTTATCTCCTAATTCTACCAAACTCTTAATAAATCTGGTAAAGAATTGGAAAAGTTATGTAGTTCTAAAGTTTTGAGTTGGTCAAAAAGTGTCATTTTACATACAAAATTAGCTTTGCAATGGGTATGATCAACTTTGAAGACATACAGCTTAGAGCCATAGAGTAAATTGACCCAATAAGTGGTGCCAGGTGAAAGCTACAATGAATGTGAAAATAATTAGGTAGGTCATGAACAGTATTTAAAGGAATTGCTGGTGTGGGGACTAATCAAACATGGCTAGTTTTGGTGTAAAAAGGCCGTTTCACCAAGACTTTTGCGTAGGTACTTTACAGTACTCGTAATTTTCCGACGTTTGCGAACACGACTGCTATTGCATACACCAAATTTCTGAGGCTCTGGTCGACTTTTTGCCCGTATGCAATAGCAGTTGTGTTCGTAAACGTCAGAAAATTACGAGTACAGTACAGTCCGAGTACTCGAGTATAGGCACCGGTAGGACCGCGCCTGCATCATATTATCATACTCGGAAGAAATGGGAAAGCTACGAGTAGGGATAGGATAGTTGCAGAAATCAGGACCCCAGACTATGCATAGTTGCATTAGTGAATAAATTTACTCGAGTATCATCTCTCTATTCATATCTCTATTCATAATTCCACTAAGGTCACATGATGACAAACTTTTACGCTCACGTGACCGTCGGTCCTCTTTTCCCTCTTTTCTCTCTTTTCGAAGTGCATCCTGTATCGTACTTGTACAGTCCCTCGGCAAAAGTCTTCGTGATTTGAGACATGTTTTATTAAGTGGATTACGCCATCGGTGTCCGTGGGTTGCAGTCAACGGGCGATGTGACAACGGGCGAGCTTCGCGACAACAGGCGAGCTTCACGACAGTTCAACCACGATCAATGATTATCATGCAATGAGAATAGAAAATTAAAATTAGAAAAATAAATGATACTATCCCTTACATAAATTAATACTTTGTATATCCTCCTCTTGCTTCTAGAACAGCTGCCACCCTGTTTGGCATAGACTTCCACAATTTCTCAAAGAATTCAGAAGGGGTTGTATCCCAAACCAAAGGTAGAACCTCACCCAATCTCTTCTTTACAGCCTCTTTTCCTCCTTGGGTATCAGCTATCCTAGGATACTGCTGGTGTAGGCGCTTTTTAAGTTCTACCCATACATGCTCAATAGGATTCAAATCAGGTGAATATGGAGGGTGCTCTATAACATCAATATTGTTGGCCTCCAGCCAATCCATAACACTATATGCCTTGTGAACAGGAGCATTATCTTGTTGAAAAAGGAAATTATGAATACCAGAAGCAATGATTTGATGAATAACAGGAATAAGATACCTTCTTAAAAGTCTCACATACCTGAGCTTGGTAATAGTTCTGGTTACAGGAACTAGTGGTCCTTTAGTATTACCCCAGAAACACCCCCATACCATGAGAGCGATACCCTTATTCTTCTCTTTAGGGTGGACACAGTCTGCTTGCCATCTTTCCCCAGGCTCTCTAAAAACCCATTGCTGCCTAGGGTCTCTAGACTTCTCCACACTGCATTCATCACTCCAAATCACCCTCAGGCTCTTAAAATCCTCCTCTGTCCAGTCTCTATGAGCTATAGCCCATCTCAGTCTCTTTGCAATGTGCTCTGGCTTCAGTCTTGGCCTGGACTTTGCAATCCATTTTTTCAAATTTGCCTCTCTGAGTACCCGGTCAACTATACAAATTTTAGTAACAGAAATCATGAGATATCACTCATTCATACCTGTATCCAAAGACACTCCAGGTGCATATTGATCCCTGAAATCGCTTCTGGTCATTTTTCGATTGGCCTTAGCAGCTCTGATAATCGCACGGCGTTGTTGGGGGTTGAGAACTCGGGGGCGACCAGACCGGGGTAAATTGTCCAGGGATTGGCGTTCGGTTGCGCGCATAAGAAAGCTTTTTACCGTTGACCAGGGACGACCGATCAGGCTGGCTACCTGCATGATGCTTCCAAGGCAGTAGAAAAATGCGATAATCATTCCTTTCTCGGTATTGGTCATCTCCTTGCGTGCAGTCTTAGGATTGGTTTTAGGGGTAGCGTATTTTTGTTTTCCCGAACGCTTAACCATGGTGTAACAGGTAGTGCTACTTTAAATAAAAGTTATCGAAAAGGGAGGTGGGACAGACAATAACGTGAATGGCGGTTAAAAACAACAAGGAGCGCGATCGTGGTGGTTTACCGGCGTGTTGTTGGTTGACCATTTCACTTTAGCGATGCTGGATGACTAATCTCAGACACTCTTTCACGAAGACTTTTGCCGAGGGACTGTACAAGTACTGTTTTCCGTCCAGCCCTTCCCCACGCTCGGTAACCTTTTTTCTTTTTTCTTTTTTCTTTTTGATTTATTGATTTTGGTTTTGATGTCTTAATAAATCTTTCAATCCTGAAGCGAAGTTAAGGGCCATTTAAAGACTGTGCTAAAATGTTCTACTTTATTGCATCGCAAAAAGCCCGCCTCCGAATCCCGAAGCGTAGCGAAGGGCCATTCGGAGCGCCAGCTGGTTAGTTATAATATCATAACACTCGAGTACCGGTACCGGTACTCGCACATACCGCCATCCATCCTATTCTATCCATTTTGGACCCATCCCATCCCCATAATGCCATAATGCCATAATGATAACAACTTGTATGATACCCTGCAGGAAGGCTTGGCATCAATTTGGATGGTAGAGGGGGAGACTTCAACAGAGCAAAACTTCAATTTTGTGTTTTAAACGGTGGCTGGTAAATAATATGCTAATGCCCCACCAGTCGAATACTGTAAGTTAGCCCAAGCACTCGAGTAATTAAATTTACCGGTATCATACTCGAGTACTCGTAATTTTCTGACGTTCGTAAATACGAACTGCTATTGCATAAGTTATGGGCAAAAAATGGGTCAGAGGCTCATGATTTTGGTGGGGTGCAATAGCAGGTTGTTGTGTTTACAAACTTCAGAAAATTACGAGTAATTACTGTACTCGAGTACACTGTAATGCTAACCGTTGGACCTATGCTGGCTGCCCGGCCTGATAAGCTTCCTTTGGCTTATGGGATCTAGCCTATATCCGCCTAGGCTGTGCGGCCGCCTAATTTACCGCTACCGCTATCTATGGCCTGGCCCGCTGGGAACACTGTGTAACCACCACGAACGACACTCCATCATGAGTCTTAGGCAGCAGCAGCACACACACACTCCCCTTCCCCTCACCCAGTACCGGTAAGACATGGAAGAGCCTCTTTGTTGACCTAGACAGCGGAGAAAAGTGAAAGCACCCCCCCCCCCACCCTTTCAATCATCAAGACATCCCTAAACATTCTGCAGTATACCGGTACGCCAGTCTCTCAATACCCAAAGCACCAACAATGTCCCAACCAACACCGCTCCCATCGCCGCCTACCTCCCCACCCCGCTCGCCCCTTTCCGAAAAAGCCCCCACCACCCCCGCAGCGATGGCAGAGGTGGCAACAGCAACAATAGCTGTACCGCTACTCCCCCTCCGCGAGACAATCATCTCCCCGGTAGGAGACATACTCATCCGCCTACTCACGCCCACGCACACACTACACTACAAAACCTCCGCCAGCGTACTGATCACTACGTCGAAAATATTCTCGGCAATGCTAAGCCCGACCTCCCCATTCTCCGAAGCTCGGCGCTTTAACAATTCCCCCTATTCCTCGACGGAGCCATTTGTGCTAAAACTCCACGATGATGACCCCGTAGCACTCTGCATCCTACTTAAATCCCTGCACAATCACCCATCCGTCCCCCAGTCTCTGACATTCAAGCAGCTGGTAAAGATGGCCGTTGTAGTGGATAAGTACGACTGCTCGCACGCGACGAGGATGTACGGTGAGAGGTGGATGAAGGCCTGGATTTCCAAGGCCGAGATTCCGGGTTACGAGGAGTGGCTTTTCGTGGCGTGGGTGTGGGGCGTTGAGAAAATTTTCGGAAAATTGTTTGGGAAGGCGGTGATGGAGGTTTGTGTCCAGAGGGTTGGGGGGGTATGGATAAAATTCCAGTTTTCAAGGAGAGAAAGGGCGGAGGTGTGTTTGGGGAGTTTGTGCCTGAGGCTGTGTTGAGTAGTGTCCCCATCCCCAACCAACAAACCGGCCAGCTCCGCCAGGCTACTAATGAAAAATTACGATATTATAGAAGCGATATTAAATCATCGCGCTCAGCTTCTCAATCACATAAAACTGGTGTTTACGGCTCTCTTCAACCGCTACCAGCCCTCTTCTACCTCCTCACAGTCCCCCCTCCAGTGCGCTGCCACACCCCCTGACGCTCGCTGCGACGCCATAACCTTCTTTAGCGTGTATCGCAAGCTCTCGGAATTGAATCTTTTGCCATGGAATACAATTGAGGACTTGGACGGATTCACAGTTAATGAGTTGGTAGGCTGGGTCCTCAACGCAACTCCTGCTTCAAATGTCTGGGGAGGAGGGACGAAAATGCTGTCTTTGGAAAAGCATGGAAAGGAATGCAATCCACTCGAGAAGCTTGCAGCGCAGGTTAAAACAGCTATAGTTGCGGGCGGGGGCAGTAAAGAGAGGGAGGTATGGGAGTTTAGAGTACGAGAGGATGACTGTTCTTGGGAAGATATTGTCAAAGAATTTGGCATCATGTGGCAATCATAGCAGATCACTCGTGCACAGTCTATTGGGTATCGTCATCCAGCCCTACAGTAAGTTGTGCCAAGGAGATGTCTATATCTCGTAGTACGACACATCTCTAAGAGAGTTTTTGATGTGTTTAAGGGCTTGTTTATCCTAATTAGAAAATCAAGAGAATCATTTGTACCGCATGTCCTCCCTATGTGCCTAACTCCCATGATCTATAACAGGATTAGGGGTTGAGCGGTAAGCTCATATAGCCCACGGCAGAATGCAATACGTCGTCAGAACAGTAACTAACTACAAGCCCACCAAATGGCATCCTTGGCCAAAATCGGTATGAAAGCAGAAAAACACTCTATAGGTCTCGGTAGAAAGTGATAAGAGAGGGGGAGAGGGGCGAGCCTGTGCAAGCGATACTACAATAGTACAGATCAGGAAAAGAACAATCAATCCAGAAACGCCCGCACTCCCGACTCCCGCAATTGCCAGTAATATCATGAATCCAACCTTTCCCCACAGTAGCTTCCTCCCTCCCTCGCCCCCCATACAATCACTTCCTCAATGCTAGAATACAGTCACTCAACAGCAGTGTTAGCGATTGAAGCATGTCTCACTCGTGTGACGGAGTTGCTAGTACAGTACCTACCCCAACCCACAAACTATGATGGTTTTTTTTCTTTTTTCTTTTTCACTCCACTCAAAAAATAACTGTAAGTTTTAAAGTTATATCCCTCTTACTGGAAGCTAGACCCTGAGCTAGGCAGAGAGCTTATAATACCTGCAGAAAGGCGATGAGCAATGTAGAAAAAAGAAAAAAAAAGAAAGATAATTGAATTCTTTCCTTCCATCGTCTCGGCAATATCGTATTTGTAGCTATGATTGTTACAGGAAGACCCTGGATATCAATCTGCTTGAAAAAAAGTCCTCCTTGCACGAGCATGAGAACGCTCGGAGAGAGTTGAAAATATTCTCCTCTCTATTCACACTCCTCTCCTCACTGCCAGGCCGCTAATAAGGTTGTACTAGCATTAGGGCAATTAAGAAAAAATTAACTCTGGTATGATGCTGCCTCCGGTTCAGGATAAGTTAACTCAGGAGGTATTCCCCGAATGGTCGCTGAAATAAATGTACAATTTAGCTGCTATAGTCTTTGGCCTCAAAGGGGGGGTTATACAGGATATTAATGAGTCATGTTTTCTTTTATTCTTATGTGGATTTCATATTTTGTGGTTGGTGGTTATCCTGCACTGGTATTCTGTTGGCGTCCTGCCATCCATTCATTCATGAGACTATACCGGGACTTATACTGTAGGCTCAATATTGTATCACACGTGGGCTCGAGATATGGGGTGGTCCTGTAATTTTTGATTGCTGTGGTGAGTTTAGCCACAGCCTGGGTGTCTACCTTCCCTCCATATTCCTGTATTTCCTTCGCAAGGAAATGATTGGACAGCGCTACTAAAGAAACAAGCTAAATCACCTGATCTTTTCTTTAGACCAAGAAAGTTCATAAACCTGCCTGCCCCCCTGAATTATCACGGAATCGCATCCACGGCGAAAAGGAGCATCCATAGAGGGCAACATGGAGCGCTCTGCAACGACGAATATGCAATCCCTTGGTTCCGGTAATGTTGACTGTGGGAAGGTAACAAATAGCTGCAACACTATCACTCAGAACAAAGCTATCACTGTGAACAAAAAAAGATGACGAAGGTGACTAGATTAGTCGGTAGCTCTCACTACTAGAACCTCGATATAGATATTAAAGTATGCAGGCCAGACTGGGTGAATGGTGTGGGTGGAAGATTTGCTTCTAGAGAGTAGTGAGTTTCGCCGGTGGAGTGGTAGCCAAGGGGTACCCAAACAAGCTATTTTGTTCTGCCACGGCTATCCTGGTGTGGGGAAGTCTCATATCAGGTCACGGAGAAGGCCCTCTCCAACAATTGGGCATGACTGACGGCCAGAGATATTAGCCGCTTGGTTATTGACCGGCTGGCTGTGCAATCCAGTTCGTAATAGAGATATCGCCATTGCTGGGTTGTACTGCGATTACCTTGCCCAAGAGCAACAGCCCGCGATGGGCGTATTGGGCGCAGTCCTCAAGGAGCTTTTAGAGAGAGATATGATCTTGGAGCCCCTGCGGCAGGCTTTTCGTGTAGAGAAAAGGGGGTTTGGCGGAAGGGCTGTGCAACATCTAGACTTGGTAGAAATACTCAGGGCGACAAGTACATCATTACCGGAAGTGTTTATCTGTATCGATAGTTTAGACGAATGTGTTCCGAATAATCGACGAGAACTGCTTTAGTCACTGCGGGACATTGTACGGGCTTCGCCGACCATATAGATGTTCCTTTCAAGGGAGACCTCGCATTTGAGACGAAGTTAAGAGATATTTCATGGGGGCGATTATGATGGCCGTCAAACATACCATTCGAGATATTGAGAGATATCTAGAGATGAGATTAGACAGAGGTCCCAGTGCGATGAACGACGATTTGAGGGCTGAGATTGTTGGAATATATGTCCCCTTGTACTTCATTACCTCGTGCGCTATCCTTCTTTAGAGTTGTCTGATGGTTATAGAGAAACGCACTACTGTACTTACTGTGTTGGGTAAGTCATGCTGTAAGAGAGAAATCATGGTAACGAAGAAAACTGTAATAGTGTACGTATATCAGAAGTCATGTTCATAGCGCATTTGGTTTCTATAAGTAGTGGTGGATTCACCCCTATTGTTAGAAAAGAAGAAGCAACATACTTTGCGAAATTCTACAGAGATTATGAGGGTAGTACTAAAAAATATATCGCCAATGTGAATAGAAACAACCACTTTGGCCACTCCTGGCCTAGCTTGATATTCACTAATAACAGAATATACATTTCTTCTCGTTTCCCTCAACATCGACGCGGTACTGGAGGAGGTTACGATCCATCAGAGAAAGAAAAGACTTGATGAGGGGATGTAGGGGAATGGCATTCGGAGTGCGTACCCGGCAACTCTGGCGCGAATTAAGGCGCAGAAGGGAAGTAGGTCGAGACTCGGCATGAAGGCGCTAATGTGGCTGTCACATTCAGAGGGGCCCTTAGATGCAGTGTTCTCCACAGTCCGGGGCCCTCGTAGGGCCCCACGGGGGACTTCCAAGATCCCCGGACCGGACGGCAAAATGCGGTCCACAACCGTCCTGGAAACCTCAGGGCGGGAGTCATTGCGGAGGACGGCTGGCCCTGCAAGGTGAGACAAATTAGAGTGGGGGATAGCGGGTTACTGCAAGTGACGGCAGGTTACAACTGAGGACTCTGGTTGACTACGGGGAACTATGTCCGAATCCTACCCACCACATTTCCTTCCACCCTCACAGAGCACGCACAGAAATCCATCGAATAATATCTAAAGAAAGCGAACGCAATCTAGCTTCGTTAAATAAGTGATAGAATTTTGCTTATGGGATACCGCTAGGCTAAGATATTAAACTGAAGGCTTGATATACGCAACCCTATCCACCTAATATCTTTTGGTTCCTACTTTTCTTACCTCTATTGCATTATTAAATCCTGACACAGACAAACATGTGGGATGAACGCTCTAAGTCCATATCACAAGGAACCATATGGGATTTGGAAATAGATCCTGTCACAGGACTGAGCAATGCCGAATTCCTCCTTACCATTTCCCATCGCCGTCATCTCCACCTACTCTAAGTCGCAATGGCCAGCTTCAAAAATGTGGGCATTAACCCAAGGGATCGAAACAGAATGGTCTCTCCACAATACCCAACCTGCAGTCTCCATATTCCTAGCTGCTTGTGGGTATTAGGAAATATTCGTAATTACAACAGCTTCCGGCCCATGAAATATTTTTCAGCCAAGCATGAAATATTTTCCGTGGGGGAGGGCGGGGCTATAATCCTTGGTGGCGGGTTGCATGGCAAGTTCGGAAAAACACCAGACGGGACTCCTTAACATCGTCCCCTGCCCACCTTCAGGACGAACGGACTGCCCCCTGAAGAACACTGGTTACAGTATGTACCGTAGAGAGCCTGAGAGTGGCATACAAGGACTCAAGAACCTGGCGGACGGAAGAAGGAAGGCGGAAAGACAGAGCTTCAGGCAGGCAACTGAGATGGCAGGACGACATGTACTAGAAGGTGAGAAGCGCGCGAGAGTCACCCACTGACGGCTCCACTCCAATTCCCCCTTAGAGCAGTAATTCTAGCAAGTGGGCAAGGAACAGCCATTGCAAGTCCCCTCAACGTGTCAGTTTCTCCAGGCTGACATCAAGATATTCCCATTCTTATGGCAGTTGCACCATTGCCTTGCATCCACAGCGAACAGCAGACAACTGTGGTGTGTTGTTAGGAACCTTGTCCCCCAGGTTTGGGATCATCGCGCTGCAAGGCAGAACAAGATTGGCCGCGCCAGCATATCTATTGTTGGCAGCTAAGAGAAGTGGGCTCTGGCCTCCTGCCTTGGGGACTTATCATAGGATCTGGTTTGGCTGTCAGTCCCCTCACTACTTCTATATGATAGGCTATTGTAAGGTAAGATACTGGAGGTGGGCCATATAGGTCTGCTGTGTCAGGGTTGAATCGACCAAGAGAAGGTTGTGCGATCAATTGATAGTTGAGCTTGACAGCAAAAAAGGAGGTCCCTGTGTTCAAGGTTATCCAATGTCTCAGGATTGATTTCCGCGTGATGGAGAAGATGTTTGGCTACGAACTTATGTGTTGCCTTGGCCGCCGGGGGGGTGTTGCTGTTCGGCCATTACAATCAAGTGAGGATCGGAGGCAAATGCTCCCTTGGATTACGGAATGCGCCTTGGTTTGCCACCAATTGAGGCGGTTGAAGAAATCCAAAGATCCAGGGTAGGGCAGAAGGAATAGACAAATTTAAACTCAAGATCTCTAGCCAGTTAATATATCCCGCTCGATTGGCTAGATCTGGGAACAGATATAGCATGAGATCAAATCATGAAGAATCACTCACGTTGTCCATGGCATTCTCGAGGCCCTCTTGCATCCATCCAGGCCGTCCCCTGGCTTCGCCTACAGCTCGACCCCTAGCCCACCGAAGAACTGTCTCGCTCTATAGGGCCCTCCGTGCGGGTCAAATATGAGCGACCTGGGATCTTATTACCCTGAATAGCCTACTCGAGCAGTCGGGTCCCTTGGGGAGCCCTTTGTAGTCACCCCCTCCCCAGACCTTTGGGAACACTGGCTATTCATGCTCTGGCGATAGTTGAAAAATAAGTATCAAGGGTCAGATAATCGGGGCAGGAAATCATTCACAAGTAGCGTTCATCACGACAAGATAGGATAAGAGAATCACCTTTGGTTCACATGAGAAATTATTGGTTACAAGGGCCAATTGACTTTACAAAAATAATATACCCCCAGCAACATCTGGAAACGTACTATGGAGAACCCATGAAACAAGAGGCATAAGTGGCATTGCAGGCCAGTTCATAAAACATGCTAACACCTTGGTGTGAAGACAGCACCAATTAATACCAAGGTGTCCCAATCCCTTATCCTAAATAAACTAGTCCGATCTAGTTGAAGAAGCGGGCCTTGCGAACCGGCCCTGAGGCAGATAACGGCAAGCCCAAGACAAGAGGAGGGGATTCAGAGCGTTGTCTATATGACTTGATTAGATCAGATATTTCTTCACAAATTCTTAGGCACTTACCATTGAGTCTCTTAGCGTCTCCTAGAGTTCTCGGAAAGCCAGGAACCAATTGTCCATTGATGCCATACAATGGTTCTAGGACTGTGCTATCGCGATTGGCACGCCTGTTTATGAGTCTGGCAATCCTGTTTTTTTCTCTGAGAGCAGTTGCACTGTCAGTTACTTCAAATGCAAGTAAAGTATAAAGAAGGCTTACTGGCGGGAAATGTCATGTCTGATACCCCGTACCTCCTGGTGTATGGCACCCATTCCATTTTCGATACGAGTCATTCCATTTGCGAGACGAATCATTCCGTCTTCGAGACGTGTCATTCCGTCTTTAGGGCGACCTAGCCTTTGATTAATGCGAACCTGTTGTTGCCGAATGATGACTTGTTCTTGCAACAAGGCCTCTTGTGTCTCCAGAATTGCCCTCTGTCTCTCCAGCCTGGCCTCTGTATTTTGTAGAATGGCCTCCACTCCTCGGTGAAGGCGTGCCATCCCCTCTTTTATTTTTTCCAAATCTGTTATAATGGAATCTCCTGAGTTCAATGCAGGGGCCCTTCCGGCACACACGGTTTGGGTGATAGTGTTGTGAGGCCCTTGCACCGCGATTTGCAAATTGCGTTGTGGATAGGTTAAAGTCACTGATTGTTCTTTTTTGATATACGCCATTGAAGAGGGTTGGGTTGGGAGAGTTTGGCGAAGAGAGTTGGATGAAGAGAGTTGGGTCAGGAGAGTTGTGTCAGGAGCTTGGAGTGTGAAGTTGAGTGGTTTGATTGCGGGAGTCAAATTTAGGACTCTTCCTTAAATAGCTTTCTGCCTCTCTGTTAACTTGGTTGTGCGCTACTGTTTGAGTCAAACATACCGCAGTCATAGGGTTCTAAGGAGGGTACAACGTCTAGCAAAATACTATATGGGCTATCTGGTTGGACTACCCGGCCCCTGCCTTTGCCCATATCGCAGTCCTACAATAAGGCTAATGAACAAACCAACTACAAACTCACCAAATGGCATCCTTGGCCAAAATTGGTATGAAAGCAGAAAAACACTTTATAGGACTTGGTAGTAAGTGATAAGAGAGGGGGAGAGGGGCTGGGGGCGAGCCGGCTCAAGCGATACTACAATAATACGGATCGGGAAAAGAACAATCAATCTAGATACGCCCGCACCCCCGACTCCCGCAATTGCCAGCAATATCATTAATCCAACCTTTCCCCACAGTAGCCTCCTCCCTCCCTCGACCCCCACACAATCACTTCTCAATACTAGAATACAGCCACTCAACAGCAGTGTTAGCGATTGAAGCATGTCTCGCTCGAGTGACGGAGTTGCTAGTACAGTACCTACCCCAACCCACCAGCTGTGATGGTTTTTTTTCTTTTTTCTTTTTCACTCCACCCAAAAAATAACTGTAAGTTTTAAAGTTATATCCCTCTCACTGGAAGCCAGGCCCCGAACCAGGCAGAGAACTTATAATACCTCCAGAAAGGTGATGGGCAATGTAGAGAGAGAAAAAAAGAATCATAATTGCACTCTTTCCTTTAATCGTCTGAGCAATATCGCATTTGTAGCCATGATTATTACTGGAAAACACTGGATATCAATCTCCTCGAAAAGCCTCCTTGCACAAGCATGAGACCAGTCAGAAGTTGAAAATATTCCCGGCTCTATTCACCCGCCTCTCCTCACTAGCAGACCGCTAACAAGGTTGCACCGGGATTAAGGCAATTAGGAAAAAAATTGACTCTTGTATGACGCTGCCTCTAGTTCAGGATAAGTTAACTCAGGAGGAATTCCCCGAAAGGCCGCTAAAATAAATGTCCAATTCAGTTGCTATAGTCTTCGGGCCCCAAAGGGGGGTTATACAAGATATTAATGAGTCTTGTTTCTTTTATTCTTGCGTCGATTCCATATTTTGTGGTAGTTGGTTATCCTGCACTGGTATTCTGTTGGCATCCAGTAGAAGCAGCTGCATTCATTCATTCATTCATTGATTCACTCATTTTACGGCGGTATTTAAGGACAAAAGTACAGAAATGAAATATCCATGTGGCAGCCGTTGCACCCAGCCAACTGACCTTCTTCAAACCAATTAAATTATCGCTTCTGTAGCTCTAGGTGATATTGGCCTTTATTGCACAATGTACTCGCCAAAAAAAAAGACTGTCCCCCGAAAAATACGGCACAACCAAAATTTTAGTGAGCGGCGCACCTTCACCCCAAAATGGCAGTTTAAAATGATGCTTTAAGTGAATTAACTATCAAATAGTTAAAAAGATACTATAAAGATTTCCTACATAGTTGCTTCTTTCAGGTATATCTGACACTCACCAAATTTTTTGTTGTGCCGTATTTTTCGGTATGCCGTCACGTACATGTTCCTGGCATACAACCATTTGATCCCTGTTTTAAGGTTCTTCCTGCCGGGGAAGAGTAGGTTAATCTGAGGACTATGCCTCTTGAGAGCAAGGGGGTTTTTCCGATCATGCTTCCTCAGATAAGGTATTATACCCTAATCTCCATTTTGGATCAAAGGTTCCCTAGAAAGCCTAGTAGTTAATAAAAGGGGAATAGGAGGATCCCTTGGACTGCTGTTAAGAAGCTTCATGCCCCGCTAACCTACCGACACTCCTTATACTGTAGAGAGGGGGAGTGCTCAACTATGGAACACCCTCAGCGAGCTTTACCATGGGTTGGTGTTGAAGCTGGGTGTAGAGTACAAATAAACTAAAACTACTCGTGAAGGCCTGTATTCGGGTACTGCCTCGCTGTGCACTCACCCGGCCTGCAGGAAAATCTAAAGCCTCTGCTTAAATGCGATAATTCTGCCTACTATCCCAACTCACTATCACGACTACATAAACATAACCACCACAATCACTACAATCACGACCACTAGAGTAGGAGGATGGCCGATCTAATCTTGACAGTAGCCCTGGTTATAGCATTGATAGCCCTGCTGGTCTCGGGACGTTTCACTTCACTGCCGAGGTATCATTTCAAAATCATACCTTATCACTCGAAAGTTTGCAGGTCACCCAGGCCGGCCCCGGCTTTGGTTTTGGGAAGCCAGTTTCCCACAGTCCGGCCTGGCCGCCTCTGGAAAAGCCTGGGTCAGTCCAGCCGTACCCAAAGCCGGACGGACTGGCCGGTTTGGAACACTGCACCGCCGCGCATTCGTCCAGAGCGTCTATGCACACATATGTGCGCTGGGAGGATGTGATGGTCTGTAGCATCTTCACAATATCAAGAGGTAGCGGTCCCCGCCCACCAATGGCTTTTCTGCTCTTGGGAGGCCCGTGATATATCCTCGGAAATCATTTCCATTTTAGTAAAGAACCCGGCATGGCCGTGGCCGACTGCTCCTTTCGAGCCGCAAAGTCAAAGTAGAAACACGTAACAGTAGTGTTTTGGCCCGATCGCTCAACCTGTCCACTACCAGTCAACTAACATTGTGGCCCGTTAGCACTAACTCTCCCTCTTCTCTCCCCAAGAATAACCTTTATTACCTGATGAATGTGTTGCCGGCCCCAGGATCCCATAGCCAAATAAGACTGCTTTATCACCTTCATCTTCGGTACTCCGGTCATGCCAGATTCTGAATTCTTCAGTTTGCATGAGCCATTCCCCAATGTTGTCGACACGGCTCTCTTGAATATCCCGATTCCGTAGCCGGGGCTCCAGCCGTGATAGCCACGTTAGGAGTTGAGACCGATCATCAGCCACAGTATGGTTGTTCCACACATTATTAAAAAAGAGTTCGTGTTAGTGCTGTTAGCGTGGTGTAGAGACATTTCCGCTCTCCACTGTATGGACTATTGTACTCGTAATGTCCTGACGTTTGTGAACACGATCGCTATTGCGTGATGCCAAGATCTGCGCAAAAAAGCTCAATTTTGGCGTTATGCAATAGTAGTTGTGTTCACAAATGCTAGGACATTACGAGTAGAGGAGTTATTGAATATTCTCGGTTGAAGAATTTCTGGGAGCTGAGCAAAAGCGGGGTAGCCGCTTAGATACCTGCGGGGCGTCCACTCAAACCACCCAAAATGTGGCAAGCCAATATCATGTCGATGCTGGTTATTATGTTTTTGTCACACGGCTCGAGTACCGGTAGACTGCTAAATTTCCAGTCGCGTAACCTTGTACTGGTACAGGTTGTAGGTAGGAATTAAGCAGCTCCATAGTATTTTAGCCTGATCTTTTCAATCTTACAACCACCACTCCTCAAACGAGGGCTCCTTCCTTCCTTCTTCCAATCCTTTCAGGGCTAGAGTCTCCCCCTGTCCTCCCTATTGACAGCTGGCGCAACCATTGATCCGCGATGTAGGTCATCTTATAGCACTAAAATAATCGGAGTTCGATCAAGCCAATATTCTAACTACTCCGCCTGCCAGAATTTTCCGGCAATCTTCAGCGAGGAAAGAGATTCCCATCATGCTTGTTGGTTGATTTATTTTTTTCAGTTATTGCGTTAGTTCTGCGGCTAGGAGTAGGTCTCTCGAGTATCATTAGACGATAGTTAGATTACGAAGTATGTTGTCGAGGGACGCTAGAAGATGTCTTTACTCTTAAACTTTCGGTATATTAACCCATGGCGAAGCGAGCCTACGGTCCAGGAATCTCTTTACCGTCTCAAACTACAGCCTCAAGGGACTCTGGAGCCAGCATTATTGTCTGATCAGTCGAGTGATATCTGGTGAGTATGATTTGGTGACTACACAAGTCGGGCGCACTTTCGAAAGGATAAGGGCACGCCTGGGAAGGGCTTGTGTTACCCCACCCAACTTTAGCTGCCCGAACCCGAGTGTAAGTACTTGTACATGTCTATGAAAAACATGCCTTGCTATCATAGGAAGAACATGCAAGACTGACAAGAATACCAAGCCAAACGAGAGGTTTGAATATGAAGAAACATAAAAAGACAGAAACGAGGTTATAGGCTTTACTTTAAATCTCGGAATGTGCCAACACAGATACTGAAGATGTATCTGTTTAGCTTCGCTCAGAAAATGTAATTCGGGACTAGGTGTTAGTGGAGTCTTTTATAAAGGGAGAGTTTAGTCATCATACCAGTGGGCTGTTTCAGAAGCGACTATTCCTAGTATCATATGAAAAAGCTGTTCGCTCAACCTAAGCTGACCGCTCGACTGAGCATTAATTGACCAGCTACTAAACTGTCCGTTCAGTTATTAACTGAATATAATAGCCTAATATTGACCCCCGCAGTGAACTCAACCAATGTTGCCCAGCCAACATCAACCCAAGCCTATCCACGACCTGACAGATAGGGGTCTCTGAGCAACTCAACTCATCACAAATACATTTTTCGCAACTTTCGCCTCTGTTAACAAACGTGTTTCAAACAAAACGTCAAGGGACAGTCAGGGAGGGGCACAATTAGGATGGGAGGCTGAATACTGGCTTCCTCTGGAGTCTAAAAAAATCGGCTTTGGCTAGACGGCGAATAACGGTGGAGGACGATGGACAATTGGGCGGGTGAATTTTTATGAAATGAAACAACAAACGCCAAGATAAAAGGCATCACCAAACAGATCGCACAACAACTAAAGAAGCTAGGGAAAAGAACTTTTGATTAAGCACCCTCTCACTCACGACACTCACGATACTCCATACTAACTGACTGACAATACGGAATAGAGTATAAGAAAACAACTTTGCCTTTCTCCCATCCTCCGAGTCCTATCCTCCTATTGATCGCCATACAGATCCACACTTTCCCGCACATGCTTCATCTTCCACACAGGTCCCCATGTTTCACGCAGGTCTCCTTTTCTTCCATGCCAGCCTCCTTTTCTTCCATGCCGGCCTCCCTTCTTCCGCAGAAAAACCCTCATGCTAACAAAGGAAAGAACAATTGTGCGACTCCTTCTTCACAGATCCCGAGCGTATACCCGGATGTCTGTCGAACGATATTATCATAGGCGTAACTTGCCAAGCAGCATCAAAGAACATGCTCCCAGAAAGCGTATATATCTATCCCGCAATATGGTTAACCCCTGTGTCTGAGCGATTGCTGGATAGGATGTGTGCATGCCCGTGGGTTGAGTGCCTGACTGATACGGTGAACATGTCGAGCAGCTTCAATAATCCCAACAGAGCCTTGACAGAGCGAGCAACCATCCCCGTCACTAAACAGCAAACATCTATGTATCGAGTAGAAGTGGTAGAACAGGACGGGATTGACTTTTAGTAATTTCATTTTGATGCTGCCTTAGAATCTGATGGTACAGTACATAATTTATTCGGCAGCCATAATAGAAGAGGAGAGAGCACCAAGCTATGGCTTAATGGGAACAAATTTGCAAGCAACCCCACCAACCGCCATTCCAAAACTAGAGCACAGCGCCCTCCTCATGAAGCTACTATACATCCTAGTTGTCGTCACCGTTAGCCGCGTCAAGGATTTAGCAAAAACAAAGAAGAAAAATTACCATCAGCCACATCCAGCACCTTTAAGCATATCGTACAGGATACCAACCTCCCTATCTATTCAGAACCTGCTTGAGAGGGTTGCTGGTAATCGCTGTCCAACCCATTGGCCTTTCTGGCAATATCTCTGATGGCGCAACTGCAACGATATACCGCCAATTCCTTAATAGACGGAGGTAGGATTCCAAGATATTCCTTCCAATCGAAATAGATTGCTTTATCATGCTCCTCGCCAATGTCTATCAACTCACTCAACCAAAGACTTCTAGCTAGATTGTTCCTCATCTCAGAGATATCCTATATGGGTAAGCTTGAACTAGTTACATCCCTTAAAGAGTAACTTACCATGCGAGTGGAGATACATGTGGCTAGTTTTGTGACTGGATCAAGCTTCCAGAACTCAAAAAACCCGGAGATCTCGCCAACCCAAGTAAATTCCTTGAAAACTGCTGGGCCAAATGGACTAGCAAGAAGAAAATCCTGTTCCGGAATTTTGTTGAAAGGGGGAAAATTGATTTTGGCCAAAGTCTCTTCCGTAAAGTCCCTGATCGGGCATTTGTAGACAGGGGTTTCTTCGAGTTTGACCAACATTACTAACGAAACTGTTTTGGTCCCTTCGAGCCACAATCTCGCGTCTTCAATAAGCTTTTCGTAGGTTTCTGCTACGCCAACTTCAAGCACAAATTTTACCTCCATTTTCCCCTTGTTATTGGTAACCTGGAAAGCCAGATCTGGAACCTTTTCGGACCCCTTATGAACCCCATTGTGCACAATAAACTTTTGGTTTCTCACCACCTGTATTTTCGTTCTGATGCTCGATGGCAACTGACTCTCAGCAATGTTTAACCCTTTGTGAATCATGGAGACAAGTTTTTCATGGAGCGGACCCGCCATGTATTCCGTGAAGAGTAATGAGCGCGACGTATCATAGGAATAGTTGGGGAACTTGTTGCTATTTAATAGTACTGTTTAGCGTAAATAAGTAACAAGCAGTAAGGAGAAGTGTCTTACCTTTCTTCACTCCCACCGTGTAGGTGTTTCTTAAACTCAATAAAATCTTTGAGCGGCATTTTAATACTAAGGGCTTGCTCGCAGTCAAAAGCCCTCCTTTTGAAGTGGAAGTCGTGGAAATTCTGGAGGGCCTCGTGGACAAGGGAGGGTCTGGGTGCCGAGTCCTTGAGAGCCGCGGCCGGCACACAGCCACCCCTGGGGCTAGGGGGAATTGGGGCAGGTAGGCCAGGCAATTTCTGACAGCGGGAAGCAGGCCCATGGCCAAAGCCAATGTCCGGCACCGCACACTCTGGGCGGCAGTCATGGGTACAAGTGAGTTCCATCTTGAAGCACGACTCGAACCGTTTAGTATATAAACAGAGGGCGGTGTCTGGGGTGTGTAGAAGTGCTAACGAAACCTTTGAAGCAGGATTATCCTAGTTAGCGAGTTGTTATAAAGAGAGACTCAGTGGGTATCAGCAGTTAAAGGAAGCGCGATGGGAACGGGGGAAGGAATTGTTATGGAGAGCTATAAATAGGATAAGCTGCTGGAGAGAATGCCGAAGAACAGATAGAAAAAAAAGAATGATAATTACCGGGGATTGGCAAAGGAGGATAAGCGATTCTCTGAGTAAATTAAGGCCTCCTGAAGAAAGTTGAAAAACAAAATTTTATGAGTACCCGTAGCTGTTTAGGGGAACGAATGGTCTCTGAGAGAGCTTGGAAAAGGTCTAATAGAAATAAAATAGATGAAGCCACCGGCGGTCACTGTACTCGAGTACTACACGCCAGTCAGATTGCCCTCCGTATCGGGCAGAATCCAAGTGGATAGGTGGCGTAGTGGAGTGGTAGTGGAGTGGTAGTGGGATGGTAGTGGGAAGAGTAAGGGGAGTAATGACATAAATGTGGAAAAGAAATGCGGGAATTGAAGAGGTGTGGTGGGGGTGTGGGTGGGAGCTCTACAGTAGCGGTGGAAGGTTGTGACTAGCATGTGGAAGGAAACCTCAAAAAGTTTGCGGTATCATAACCTAGCTGAGGGCATACCGAAAAATACAGTAAAACGAAAAAATTTGGTGAACGACACCACAATCTCACAAGATTTTCCTACATAGTTGCTTTTTCAAGCATTTCCCACACTCACCAAATTTTTGGTTGTGCCGTATTTTTCAGTATGCTCTCAGGTACATTTTCCCGGCAGACAAAATTTTGATCCCTATGTTCACGAGTACGTTAATCTGAGGACTATACCTCTTTAGAGCTACGCGGTTTCCACGATCATGCTTCCTCAGATAAGCTATTATACCTTAATCTCCATTTTGGAACAAAGGTTCCCTAGAAAGCCTAGTAGTTAACAAAAGGGGAATAGAAAGATCGCTTGAACTGCTGTTAAGAAGCTTCATCCCCTGCAAACCTACCGACACTCCCGATACTGTGGAGAGGGGCGGTGCTCAACCAGGAAGTACCATCAGCGAGATTTGCCATAAGTTAGTGTTAAAGCGAGTGTAGACTACAAATCAACTAAAATTACTTGCGAAGACCGGTATTTCCGCAGAAGGTACTACCTGAGAACTCACCCGATCTGCCGGAAAACCTAAAGCCTCTCCTCAAATGCGATAATTCGGCCAATTATACCAACTCGCCATCATGACTACATAAACAGAATCACCACAATCACCACAATCACGACCACGGGAGTAGGAGTATGGCCGATCTAATCTTGCCAGTGGGCCTGGTTATAGCATTGATAGCCCTGCTGCTCTCAGGACTCCAGCTCAGCTAACAACACTAGCAATGGGCCATGCGGTAAGCGTCACTGGCGCTGGCAACAATTCCGGTTCACTGTGACTTACGAGGACTTAGCGTTCTGCCTGCCACTGGAATTATACGCGTCTCTGAATGTCAGTCCTGCCATGTCCGTGAGCCCGGAAACGACGACGAAGCTGTGGGAACATGCTATAAAGCTGCGCACCGAGAGGAAGGCTGATCTGGGGGGTTGGGTTTCATTTGTGTAAGATATGGCGCCGTACATTCTTGCAGAGAATCTTGGGAGGAAGTGGGAGAGTGGTGATAGGATTCCGGAAGATCTTATTGTTGCGCCGGTGCAGGTTGATGCTGTCACGGTTGTGTTTCTGTACATTGCGACTGGTATGAAGTTCTCCGTGTATTCTCCTACAACTGGTGAAATTAGCATGAGCTGAAAATTCGGGGCTATTACTAGTGCTGTGCATCCTGTCTTGGGGGCATTGTTCCATTACACTCCTAGCATTTTAGCATTAGCAAATGAGAGCTTGGAAGAGATAAGGATGCTCTCACGGGCAGTGAACCAAGGCAAGGGAATGTGGGTAAATAGAGTATTTGGAAAAGTCAATGATCGAGGGGTTGGTCGCGGTCTCCTTGACTTTACCATGTTCCTAATAGCGATGGAAGGGTTTTTGCTGAGCCATGGATGGCCAGAAGGTAGCAGGGTGGATAGTATCAGTGGAGCTGCAGGGTTTATGGCAGTAGCTACAGTGGACGTTTATGTTGCTATCTCACCAACCTGTATTCATGCCTGGCGTGCGCACTTTGTAGAGGTCATCGTCGAGGGCCATCTCTATGAAATCCAAGGCACAGAGCCAGTGATAAACCCACCAGTTTTCCGTCATGTCAAAGGAAATATAATCGATTCACGGTGCCTCATCACCGCACCTCGCTTGGGATCAGCTCCACTATACCAACCCAACGCGGAAACCCTAAACACTCTTATCGAGCGCCTCCAGCCCTTCAACTTTGTGAACCATGGCCTGTTCAGATGAGACAGAAGACACCAGTGCATTTCTCACTCCCGCCGCTGAGAGGAGTTATTGGGTATTCTGGGTCGAAGAATTTCTGAGAGTTAAACAAAAGCCGGGTCTTCAGCGCTTAGATATTTACCTGTGAGGTGCCAACTCGAGCCACCCAAAATGTGGCAAACCATCATTATGACATTGTTGATTATTATATTTTTACCCTCACCACCGCGCATGATCAGAAGAAATACATAGACTGCTAAAGCCCAAGTAATAACCTTCTACTTGTACTAGTAGTATGAATTAAGTAGTTTCATAGTATTTCAGTCAGTTCTTTTAAATCTTACAGCCACTACTCCTTCTCAAACGAGCCTCCTTCCTCCCTCCCTTCCCTCCTTCAAGGGTCAGAGTCTCCCTGCCTTCCCTAGTTATAGATGGCATAGCTACCAGTAGTAATCCTACGATGTGGGTCATCTCATGGTACTAAGATAGGCGGGAGTTCGATTAAGCCCATGCCAAATAATAACTCCTCTGTCAGCTAGAGTTTTCACGTAATCTTAGGTTAAAGGAGGTATACCCATCATCGCTGTTAGTTGATTAATTCTTTCAATTATTATTTTAGCTCTGGAGGTGAGGAAGCTCGCTTAAGTGTCATGATAGTTAGACTACGAATCATGTGGTCGAGGGATGCTAGGGATGTCTACTCTTGGGTTTTCTGTAGCCTAAGTTAGAGGTGTCAGCCTGTTGGTAAGGTCATGTTTAGATAATTTAGCCTACCCCTTCCCCTCCTATTTTACTGAATATAGCCCTCTTGGAATATTCTAATGGAAGGATATGCACTTCACTCCGCGCCCACCATAATACATATTGCCACCGCTACGATCCGTTAACGACCACTTATGTTCCCAGCATACCCTACTAATGTCCCATTCTAGAAAGCTAACTTCCAAAGATCACGGGAGTGATACGTGGTGGTATTGATGTAAGCCTTGACTTGTGGTCGAACAGGTCATCAAATATCACTAAAATATTCTAATCTAGTTTAGTTTACACACAATCATCACGTTGACATTTGGGCGCGCGCCGGAAATTTGTCAGCCCCCTAGAGTAGTACGTTTTAGGCTTGTTGGAAATTGTTGTCACTATCGTTCTCTAATATTCCCTCTTGCTGAGGTCACGAGTTACCCCTAGTGATTGCTCACCCCCTGTCCCCTCTCAACATCAGGACTCCCCTTCTTTCTTCTCCCTCTCTTCTTTTCTCTTCTCTCTGAACCTTCTCTTTATTCAACTAGAAATACAAATCGTTCGCTTCCTTTGGAACCGCTCTCCTCTTGAACTGGTGATACCGCTCTCTTCCCCTTGTCCACTCTCGATACCTCTCAGCAGGGCTGAATGGGTATCAATCGTAATTCAATGGTGTTTGCAAGCATGACCGATATTGCATGACACCAAAATCTAAACAAAAGAGCCTGAATTTCGGCGGTATGCAATAGCAGCCGTGTTCAAAAACGCCGCCCAAACAAAGTGTAGAATAGTATAAATTTATTTCCACAGTGTCCCCAGGGGCGGAGGACTAGAGATGTAGGATTCTATTAAGAGAGATTTCTGTATCTCACGATCGAACTGTAAGGGGCACTGGTTGTAGCGCTCTAGCTGGGTAGGCCGTGGACCCTCCGAGGGTAACTCTGGATAATCAAAACTTTCAAAGATGTTCATTGATCACCTCTCACTCTCATACAAAGCCCGCCAATCAAAATCCTGTCCCGGTGGCCTAGAAGGGTGTCTATTCTACAACTTATGTCCGCTTCGTTTACAAAAGGCAATGTACCTTACGCAACCTTTGTGGACTTTGCGAGGGGATCTGGCTGGCTTGGTGGAAAATATGCATATTATAACCTCGACTCAATCTAGATAAGACTATATATACAACCATTGCAAGTTTGGGGGGATCCTACAACTTTAGTGAAAGGTTTAGCCCCACACAAGGAACTACACGACTCCCAAATGCGTAAGAAACACCTGGCCGGGGGAAGGGGGGTCAAACCCTAACTCCTGGAGCCCCCTTTACGGCCTCGAACTACTGCGTCTAGGTCCTCTGGAGTGAGCTTCATTGTCCAATCGGTCGAGTGATATCTGGTGAGTATGATTTGACGGCAACAAGTCGGGCGCACTTCCAAAGGGAGAAGTGCACGCTTAGGAAGTACTTGCTTTACCGCACCCGACTTATATTACCCTTGCCCTCTCGGGTACTAGTAGATGACTAAGAAAAACACGGCAGGCTATCATGCTAGTATCATAGGAAGAGCATGCAAGACCGACAAGAATACCAAGCCAAACGAGAAGTTTGAATGTGAAGAAGCATAAATGCACAGACTTGTCTTGACTGCTATACCGATGGATATACTCGTTGGGCCAATCTACTTCTGGCTTGGGGCGAACCCAAACCCCGGGGACAATGTTTTCGATCAAGGTTTTCGATGACGCACCACTATTGCCCGGTGCTCGGTATGGATGTGGCGGTGGTGAAGCTGCTACAAAACTGGGAAGATTCATGTCAACTTTGAGAACCAGAAAACTTGAGGGGGCTTGCAATAGCTGTTGCTTGCTCACTCGCCAGAGTTGTGGACCTATTGGAGCGGGGCCGTTAGTCGGTGACTCACGCGTCTTGTTCTCCATGTTGTCGTGCCTTCTCTGTAGCCAGCTCCAAACTCCATCTAACTTATGCCAGCTTTTTTTGTTTGCCTATTCGTCAGGTTTTTGAGTCCCTGCATGTTCTCAGACTCTCTAAGAGTACAGTAACACACACAGCCTGATGTCTTGAAAGCCCTAACCCTACACTGGACTCCCTGAGTTCGGTCGGCACTTTCCATCATGCTCCTTGCTTTACCGGAAGAATTAAGCAAGATTAGATTACCGAAAATTACCGTTCCTTCCTCCTACGACTCTCTTTCTCTAGCCTGCCCTGTTATCCAACCTTGCTAGACGATGTGAATTCTTACTACGGGAATCAAAGCATGGGGTGAAATAATGAGTGATATTTTACGATGTGTTCCCCACAGGTGTGGGTGCACTCTGGCGTTCAGAGAATAGCTGTCGTCCAGGATCCGGGGCCCAAGATGCCGCATCAAACTTACTGCCTTTAGGCACAAGTACGTGATGCAATGTTTCCCATACCAGGCTATAATTATTTTACTAACCAACCTCAATGACTCATCATTAACTGTACTGTACTCACGCGGCCGGATTGAAGTCAGACGGCCCTCTTTTGGACTAGCGCATATCAGGTGAAAACTAACCACATATAGTAGAAACTTTCCAAACTCGCTATGCAGCCAAGGCTGCAATGCATGCGATTCCCCAAAGTTTGACGAGTCAATACCGTATGTGGTTAGTTTTCACTTGATATGCGCTAGTCCAAAAGAGGGCCGTCTGATATCAATCCGGGCGCGTGAGTACAATGAATGCGAGTGTTAGGGGACATGTCACACAAGCGCAGTGTTCCCAAGCGTCCAGTCCGTCCGTCCTGCCACTAGGACCGGACGGACGCCGTACTTTCTGCCCTTGCCCGGGACGGACGCCGGACGGTAGTCCGTCCTAACCTATGCCCGGGACGGACTGCAGGGCCCTACAGGCTTTTCGAGTGATAAGGTGTGATTGGATGGTTTTGGTCAGAAACCTTGGCGGTTAGTGAAACGAAACGCCAAGCACATTCCGATCGCTAACCGAGCATTACATGGATATCTGCAGGCTTTACCTACTGGTAATATCAAAGGGGTTTTAGAAAAGACTGCTATTGTATACCACCCTACATCCAATCTCTTGTAACCTGTCACATTTTGGGCTTAGGCCAGTCAGATCCCTTGATACTATTCTCACAATAGCTTCAACTCTTTAATTTTAGTGGATTTCTTCTGACTTTAATCTTTAATACTGAGATCATTTTATCTCTTTGATCTACTTTTTAAGCTTATCCATCATCCTATAAACTTTATCTTTCGAGTCATTATGGTTAAAACATCCACAACCAAGTTTTCTGCTGTATTCATGGCCAATGGATCAATGGTTTTATCAAAGGCCATCAAGGGAAACTTTGCCCCTGAGGCAGAAATTACACGACTAAGCCATCATGTTTCGGTCCTCTCTAAGAAGCTACATGTAACACACTCAGAGAGAAGATTACTCGAGTCCAAGTTGACTGAAGTCAAACTATTTCACAATAAGGACAAAGACGCTATAGACAAAAGAACGCCATTAGGGGATATGATAGCTAAAGAGGTGAAATCAAAGGACGCAACTGAGGAGTTGGCTGATTCTCGTGAGAATTTTGAGCCGGCCTGTAAAGAGGTGGCTGTGGAATGAATGGATGTGGAGCTGATCATGGCTGTGGAAATATAAGAGGAGGCGGAGAGGGTTGAGCTACAGGTGGCTAAACTAATAACTGGGGCTACCTAGTATAATGGGGCTTCGCTAGACCTTGTACCATATGATTAAGAGGAATTCATTCAAGATCTAATTGAAATCCAAAGGGAATTAGGAATAAGAGAAGACTTCAGTGATCCAGAGACAAAGTGGGAAAGAATGGTAGAACTCTTCAAAGGGGATGAAGATATATTAAAGAGGGAGACAGTTGAAAAAGCTTCGAAGAAAATAGAAGCCGGGAAAAAGGAAAAGGGAATTGGTTCCTCTGATAATAAGAATGTGGTAATAGGAAGTGTTATTATTGCAGGAGGTGCATTGCAGAAAGCTAAAAAGAAGAAGAATAAGAAGAAATGGAAGCTGAAATCTACTGTTCAGGAGAAAGATTTAAACAAGTTTGGATTTAAGAAGAGATAGAGGGGAACTGACCCTGACAGTCAGAGAAGAAATTGGACAGAGAAGGAATGGGACTTGCATGCTAAGATGTGAGATGGGAAGGTGGTGAGTGATTATGAAGGTGGCAATTCTTGGAGAACTGTCTGGATTTAGGTTCTAATTATTTTGTGAATTTTGATTTTGTCTAATGAAGGGTTATTGGGTATAGGTATTGTTGTTATCTCCCGTTTATATTTGTTTGCTAAGCCGGTAGCTATCTAGGTACAAAGTCGCTCCAGCTCGTCACCGATGTAGACAAAAAACCTCCAACTACAGTCCATACCCCATCCCCCTCGCTAAAACCATCTGACCCTGCCCGACCAACCTAAACTACTTTGAATAGAGGTAGAAAGTGAAAGCCCGGTACTACTGGTAAAAACTACGAGAGAAACAAAGGCCTGAAAACATCGAACTAAAAACCTCCACAGACGTCAACCCCAAAGAAAAGCCCCAAAGCGACAGTGAGAAACCTATGAACCAAACAAAGAAAACTTCAAGCCCGTCTAGAAATCCCAACCCACTGACAAAAAAGGCGGATGAACCAACCCACTCGAGCATACACAAGGGCCGTAGTGACCGGGGTGTAAAGCCCAGCCGGAGAGTCGAGGCGAGGACCAGAGGGAGATCCATATAACTAAGCCAGCGCGGCGGAGACGTGTGGCACCAGGAGCGAGACCCAGTGGTCACCGGAACCCGGACCAGAAAAATTGCATAGCCATACCCCCCGAGGGGAAGGGCCAGAAGCAGAAGGCTGAAATCCCCTAGGAACAAGACAAAGTCAAGACCATCATAAGGGCACAGAGCCAAGAGAGAAGAGCAGTAGGGTGCCAGCCAAAGATCGTAGTATAGCTGTAACCGAGCAACGGGACGCAAACTAGGAGTCGAGGAAGGAGGGGTAGACCCAACACCGAGAAGTACGAAGCAAAGGACCATCAAGGAATCACAGTTTTTCGACAATGCGACCGTACCGGCCGTAGCGCTCAGGAGATAGTGCAATACCAGAGAGTAGAGCCACCGGGGCCACTACTTCACCAATAACCCGAAGCTGCGCTATGTTTAAGACGAGGCGAAGGGGTTGCCGACCGTGCAAATGCTAAGCGAGGGCAGCAAAACAAGTGTGGAGAAAGAGGGGGAAGAGCATGAAACCCCATAGACGAAGGCACCCAAATACCTAAGCCATCAGAAGAGAATCAGAGGGAGGAAGGAGGTGGTAGAGCATCACCCTCCTAGGCAACAAAGGCCATCAGAAGAGGGGAGAGGAACACTAAAACCCACGATGATTTCTCATGGTGTTGAGATTTCAATCGCTGGAGGTGTAGAGGAGATGGTTCGTGTTATTGGGTATAGGTATAGAGCTGTAAACCTATACACGAGTAGTAATTTTGATATAGGAGGCGGACTTATTTTATTGGGTAGTTGATAAGGGGAGGTTGGCTTACCCAAGACTGTAATGCTGTAGGATAGAATATCTGGATTGGGGTGCTTTCTGTACTAACAGGTTAGTTATGAATATATTATATTAATATACCACCCAAATTGAAGAAAAAGTTCAAAATTTGGGTTATATGCAATAGCAGTCTTTTCTTAAAACGCTTTGAAACTATGAGTATGTATTTGTAGGCTTTGCCTAAGTATTTGCAAGCTTCATCTAGGTACTTGTAGGTTTTGCATAGATATTTGTCGGTTTTGCCTAGGCATTTGTAGGTCTCACCTAGATATTTGCAAGTTTCACCTAAGAATTTGTAGGCATTGCCTAGGCATTTGCAGGTTTTCATCTAGGCATCTGCGCACTTTGCTTAGACATTCGTAGGTATTTGTTATTTTGATCAGACTGATCTAGGCTTTTTAGTTGGAACAGTTGCCTTCCGTTCTCCTATACAAATGACTGTTCCCTTCCATTCCCCTTTCATTCCAAAACAGCCATTAGACAATGGTCAGCTTGCCATTTAGCAAACCCCATAATACTATAGTTGCTTTATAGACATGCTATATGAAAAGAATCAAATTGTAGGAAATATCATTATTAAATAAATTAATTTCTGGTAGAATATATAGCTGATAAATATTCATACCAATCTAATGGAAACCACCAACACAATTTTGATAATGAATAATGCAATTATTCAAAGATAGATTCAAATCACTATTAGTATGGCACTTTATACTTATTTATTTCTCTCAAAACAGCCAGTACATACCAGTGTCCACTCTGGTCACTAATGTACAAATGAAATACTTCAAACACATCCTAGTTGGGTACTTGAACCCATCTGATAGCTATTGCCACTTTGCTAGATTATTGGACCTAG